>CAUYRH010002100.1:0-23762 GCA_963574655.1 Perodicticus potto
TGTAGTCCCAGCTACTTGGGAGGCGGAGGCAGGAGACTCTCTTGAGCCCAGGAATTGGAGGTTGCTGTGAGCTGTGATGCCACAGCACTCTATCCAGGGTGACAACTTGAGGCTCTGTCTCAAAAAAAAAAAAAAAAAAAATTGGCTTGGTGCCTGTAGCTCAGCGGCTAGGGCACCGGCCACATACACCAGGGCTGGCAGGTTTGAACCCGGCCAGCACCTGCCAAACAACGACAACTATAACAACAACAAATAGCCGGATGTTGTGGTTGAAGCCTGTAGTCCCAGCTACTTGGGAGGCTGAGGGAAGAGAATTGCTTAAGCCCAAGAGGTTGCTGTGAGCTACGATGCCACTGCACTCTACTAAGGGTGACATGGTGAGACTCTGTCTCAAAAAAAAAAAAAAAGATTTGAAAAAATATAATACAATGCAACTCTTCAGTAATTTTTGTTTTGTAAAATATATTTTTCAGGAAGTTGGTGCTTTTAAAAAATGATACATTGTATTAGTTTTTCAGTACTGTGGGAACAATATAGTGAGTGGCTTACACCACACAAATTTATTGTTTCAAAGTTATTTATTTATTTATTTATTTTGTAGAGACAGAGTCTCACTCTACAGCCCTCAGTAGAGTGCTGTGTTGTCACAGCTCACAGCAACCTCCAGGTCTTGGGCTTAGGTGATTTTCTTGCCTCAGCCTCCCAAGTAGCTGGGACTACAGGCACCCGCCACAACGCCTGGCTATTTTTTGATGCAGTTCGGCCGGGCCGGGTTTGAACCTGCCACCTTTGGTATATGGGCCGGCGCCCTACTCCCTGAGCCTGAGGCTATAGACAGGCACAGTGGCTCACACCCATAATCCTAGCACTCAGGGAGACAGGGGGTTGGTTTGCAAGAGTAAAATTTAGACAGCATCTCTAATATAAATAGAAAAGGCAGGCATTGTGTTAGGTACCTTACTCTGAGCTACTTGGGAGGCCGAGGCAAGAGGATCATCTGAGCCCAAGAGCTTCACATTGCTGTGAGCTATTACACCAAGGCACTCTACCCAGGACAACAAAGTGAGACTCTGTCTCAAAAAAATTTTAAGAAATCGGCTCAGCGCCTGTGGCTCAACGGGCTAAGGCACCAGCCACATACACCTGAGTTGGTGGGTTCGAATCCAGCCCGGGCCCGCCAAACAACAATGATGGCTGCAACCAAAAATGGCCGGGCGTTGTGGCGGGTGCCTGTAGTCCCAGCTACTTGGGAGGTAGAGACAGGAGACTCGCTTGAGCCCAGGAATTGGATGTTGTTGTGAGCTGTGATGCCACAGCACTCTACCCATGGTGACAGCTTGAGGCTCTGTCTTAAAAAAAAAAAAAAAAAAATTTAAGAAATAAAATAAAATAGGCGGCACCTGTAGCTAATTGGACATGGCGCCGGCCACATACACCAAGGCTACCAGGTTTGACCTCAACTAAAATCAACAATGACAGCTGCAACAACAACAACAAAATAGCGGGGCATTGTGGCGAGCACCTGTAGTCCCAGCTACTTGGGAGGCTGAGGCAAGAGAATCACCTAAGCCCAAGAGTTTGAGGTTGCTGTGAACTGTGTGACGACACAACACTCTACCGAGGGCAACATAGTGAGACTCTGTCTCAAAAATAAATAAAATAAAATAAATTAAAAACCCTCATCTCGGGCAGCGCCTGTGGCTCATCGAGTAGGGCACTGGCCCCATATACCAAAGGTGGCAGGTTCAAACCCGGCCTCCACCGAACTGCAAAACAGAAAAATAGCCAGGCGTTGTGGCGGGCACCTGTAGTCCTAGCTACTCAGGAGGCTGAGGCAAGAGAATCGCCTAAGCCCAGGAGCTAGAGTTTGCTGTGAGCAGTGTGACACCACGGCACTGTACCGAGGGCAATAAAGTGAGACTCTGTCTCTACAAAAAAAAAAAAAAACAAAAAACCTTATCGTAACACCATTTCTCTGTGTGCTTGAATATCCACTGTCCTCAGGAGGGGACACAAGAGGAGACCTGAAGGAAAACAGGGAGGGAGCAACTGGGATATTTGGGAGGAGGGTTTCAGGCAGAGATCACAGGATGTACAGTGCTCTAGTTAAGGATTACACTTTTGTACCCCTCTTGTAAGACTTAAATCAGTGTTTCTCTATCTTTTTAATCTCACAGCACACTTGAACCTATAGTTAAACTTCTGCTGTACACTTAAATTATGTTGATCAAAAACAGAGTAAAAAACAGCAGTGCCAGTGGCTCAGTGGGTAGGGAACCGGCCCCATATACCGAGGGTGGCGGGTTCAAACCTAGCCCCGGCCAAACTGCAACAAAAAATACCCAGGCCTTGTGGCAGGTGCCTATGGTCCCAGCTACTCAGGAGGCTGACACAAGAGAATCACCTGGACCCAGGAGTTGGAGGTTGCTGTGAGCTGTGTGACATCACGGCACTCTACCGAGGGCGATAAAGTGAGACTCTGTCTATACAAAAAAAAAAAAAAAAACACTAAAAAAAAAAGAACGTGCTTATGGTGCGTTCAATTTATTTCAAAAATAATTAATGATCTTTAAAAATAACTTTTTTGAGACAGAGTCTCACTATGTCACCCTCAGTAGAGCACTGTGGTGTCACAGCTCACAGCAACCTCAAACTCTTGGGCTTAACAGATTCTCTTGTCTCAGCCTCCCAAGTAGCTGGGACTTCAGGCACCCACCACAACGCCTGGCTATTTTTTTTGCTGTGGTTGTCACTGCTGTTTAGCTGGCCTGGATTGGGTTTGAACCCGCCAGTCTAGGTGCATGTGGCCGGCCCCACAAGCACTGTGCTACAGGCGCAGAGCCAGATCTTTAAACATTTCTGTGGCACATCTAAGATCCCCTCAGAGAATACTAGTGTGCTGTGGCACACTGGTTGAAAATCATTGACTTACATAGAGGCACATATGCCACACACACACACACCCCACCTTGATAAACACTTTAATTAAGCAGCTTCACCTTTGATGTCCCTCTCGCCTCAGTCCACTCAGCTTTCTATATCATAACGTGAGGGTCACTCTCAATTCCTCCTTCTCTGTTATTTCTGATACAGTCACTGAGGCTGTGAGGTAGATTAAACATAGCTCGAAATTCCCTATCACTTCCTCCCAACAGGTAGAGTTTCTTTCATTCTTTCTTTTTTTTTTTTTTTAAAAAGGATAGCATTCTTTCTTTTCCAAAAGTTACAATCAAATAGGTGGAAGAGGGTGGTGCCATAGCTCTGTGGGTAGGGCGCTGGCCACATACGCCCAGGATGGTGTATGTGGGCCAACTAAACAAGGACAATTGCAACAAAAAAATAGCCTGGCATCGTGGCAGTCACCTGTATTCCCAGCTACTTGGGAGGCTGAGACAAGAGAATTGCTTAAGCCCAGGAGTTTGAGGTTGCTGTAAGCTGTGATGCCATGGTACTCTACTGAGGGCAACACAGTGAGACTCTGTCTCCAAAAAAAAAAAAGAAAAGAAAAGAAAAGAAAATAGGTGGAAGAGAATGGTTTTAGTAGTCAGGAGAAAAAGAGTACAAACCTGGCATTTGGCCATTAGAAGTTATTTACAACAATGGGAGAAAAAAAGATAAGAAGTTGTATCACATGACAGATCTCCCCTCCCAACCCCAAAGTCAACGAGAAGGCTTCCTTCCCAATGTACCGCCCCCCATGCCACTCTGGGAACATGGCAATAATTTGAGTGGCCCTTCATGTTTTCTTTCCAGAGACCCTAGTCCCAGCCTAGACTTGCCCAGTAACTCTGTCCCTCAAAGGATGAATGTTCAACCCTCATTCCACCCAGAAAGTGAGATTAGCAGCTCAAAACCTCTTTTCTCCTTGAAAGTCAGGGGATAAGTTCCAGTCTTGTTCTGCTCAAAAGGAAAAGGGATCTGGGTGGACCTGTGGCTCAAAGGAGTAGGGTACTGGCCCCATATGCAAGAGGTGGTGGGTTCAAACCCAGCCCCAGCCAAGAACCACAAAAAAAAAAAAAAAGAAAGAAAGAAAGAAAGAAAAGGGATCTGAAGAACAGCCCTCATCTATGGAAGGGGACTGAGGAACAAAGAGGCGGGGAGAAGTGACCCAGGCCACACAGCACATCAAGGAAAACTCACTAGTATCAGTATTCATCTTCTCCAGATTCAGATTTTTCCCCCAAATCTGCACCTATCTTCCCCACCAACCCTCCAGCACCCAAATGAAAACAAAACTCCATCCCACAACATTTATCACTGAACAAACATTGACTCTTAGGTAATAGGAACTGTCTCACACTGAACAACAGAATCTTGACCCTCATGAGCTGACCTTCCTGGGAGATGGGTAGTTAGAAACATTTATTTATTTTTTGAGACAGAGTCTCACTTTGTCACCCTTGGTAGAGTCCCATGGCGTCATAGCTCACAGCAAAATCAAACTCTTTTTTTTTTTTGAGACAGAGTCTCAAGCTGTCACCCTGGGTAGAGTGCCGTGGCATCACAGCTCACAGCAACCTCCAATTCCTGGGCCCAAGCGAGTCTCCTGCCTCTGCCTCCCAAGTAGCTGGGACTACAGGCGCCCGCCACAACGCCTGGCCATTTTTTTGGTTGCAGCCGTCATTGTTGTTTGTCGGGCCCGGGCTGGATTCGAACCCGCCAGCTCAGGTGTACGTGGCTGGCGCCTTAGCCCGTTGAGCCACAGGCGCCGAGCTGCAAGGAATAATTTCTATTCTTTTAAATTTGCTAAGGTTAGATTTGTGAACTAAGATGTGATTGATTTTGGAGTATGTTCCATGGGCTGATGAGAAGAATGTGTATTCAGTTTTGTTGGGATGAAATGTTCTTTAGATATTTGTAAAATCCACATGTTGAATGGTTAAGTTTAAAACTAAAATTTCTTTGCTTAGCTTCTTATCGGAGGATCTATCCAATGCTGCTAAAGGAGTGTTAAAATCTCCGACTACTATAGAGCTGAAGGAAATCAAGTTGCTCATGTCTGTTAGAGTTTCTCTTATAGATTGAGGCACATTCTAGTTGGGTGCATAAATAATAATTGAAATCTCATCATATTGAGTATTACCCTTAACAAATAGGAAGTATCCATCCTTATCCTTTCTTACTTTAGTTGGCTTAAAGTCTACTGTATCTGCGAATAAGATTCCAACACCTGCTTTTTTCTACTTTCCATTTGTCTGGAATATAGAGGACCATTCCTTCACCTTGAGTCTATATTTATCTTTTAAGGTAAGATGAGATTCTTGTATGCAGCAGATATCTGGCCTGAGTTTTTGTATCCAGTCAGCTAAACTGTGCCTCTTTAGAGGGCAATTTAAACCACTTACATTGAGAATATTGATAAACCTTTTGAATGTCCAATGGACATTTTTAATCCTTTTGCCTCTGTGGAAGTTGCAATTTGATCAAAAGTTACTGAGTGAGTTTATTTTTGTGGTGGAGGATTACGCTGGTCATTTTGGAGGATAGGTCTGAGAATATCCTGGAGAGCTGGTTTAGTTATGGCACATTTCTTCAACATGTGGATGTCATTAAAGTATTTAATTTCTCCATCATAAATGAAACTCAGTTTAGCTGGCTACAGGATCCTGAGTTAAAGTTATTTTGTTTTAGGAGAGTAAAAGTTGATGACCATTGTCTTCTAGCTTGAAAGGTTTGATCAGAGAGATCTGCAGTTATTCTAATATTCTTTCCCTTGTAGGTTATGATTTTCTTATGTCTGGCTGCTTTCAGAATTGTCTCCTTCATATTGACTTTAGTGAAGTTAATTATGATGTGCCTGGGGAATGTCTTATTTGGGTTGAGTCATGCTGGGGTCTGAAATTATCTGCTATCTGAATTTCAGAATCTCTTGGGATGTCTGGAAAGTTCTCTTTCATAATCTCATGAAGAAGAACCTCTGTGCCTTGTGAAGCCACTTCGTCACTTTCAGGGATCCCTATAAGGCGAATATTAGTTTTCTTTGAATTATCCGAGAACACTCTGAGAGAATGATTCGTTTTTGCTCTCCATTTCTCTTCCTCTTTGAAAGTTTGGGAGCATTCAAAAGCTTTGTCTTCAATGTCAGAAATCCTTTCTTCTGTTTGCTCCATTCTGTTACTGAGGGTTTCTACTGTATTTCTCAGACCTTTGAGGACTGCAAATTCTTGTCTCAATGTGTCAAAATCTTTAGTGACTTTGTCTTTGAATTCCTTGAATTCTTGAGACAATTTTTGAAATGCTCCCTGAATTTCTAAATCCAACTTTTCCTCTATTGTATTGATCTTATTTGCAATCCAAATTCTGAATTCTGTTTCTGACATCTCAGCCATCTGTTTATGAATGGAATCTTCAGTTGTATCCCCAAGGTTGTTCCTTTGGGGGGTTGATCTACTCTGGTTGTTCATGTTACCAGAGTTTTTCCACTGATTCTGCCCCATGATTATTTTACATCATTTGGCTAGATGAGCAGATAAGGAGATGTTGGGTTGGTAGTTGGCCAGTCCTTTGCCTGAAAGCTGGGACTCACATCTATACCTTTTTCCCTAGAGCTTTACCAAGGACCGGTATAGTGGTATGGCCTGAGAAACTGGGGACCTTCTTGGTGTGGTGGAGTTATGTGGCTCTGTCTTATTTATAGCTGGTCTCTGTCTTACACTAGTGAATCAGTTACTCTGGGTTGAAGTCTCAGTTGCAGAGAAATATCAGCAGTTAAGTCAATGCATCCCCGCCCCCAGGCAACAATTGGAAAGGGAAAATCAAACCTTCCCACAACCATGCACCCAGGGTACCACTTAGGATAGTCCTAGGGTGATTGGCCCAGTAGAAGGGGTCCCAATGAATTGTCCCAGTCAGCACACCGGTCTCAGGTGGGAGAGTTCAAAAGGTCTCTGGCAACTAGATAGCAGAGGTCTGCTGGCAGCTCTAGTATAACTTGCTCTGGTGCTCCGTGAGATCAGAAGGACCTACCCAGCAAATTAATTAGCCTGGGAAGGTTGATGCCTCCTTCCCCACCTGGCACCTCTGTCACACCCAGTCACTGGCAACCCCGCAGGGCTGTGATCCAGTTCCCTCCAATGATCAGATGCTCCAACGGTATGCACCTGCCTGAGTCACAGGGAAATCTGTGTCTCCTCAGCCAGGCCACTACTTTCTGCCACTCTTTCCCACTCTCCAGCAGGGGGAGGTGAGGCCTGACAACCTTGGGTGCTTAATGGGGGCTGGGGTGATTCACTCAGTTCCAGCCTTGCCCCTGATTGATGTTGCTGACAGAACAGAACAACTTTGCAGAATTTATTTCTGTCCTGGTTATCCTCCCCTGTGGATCAGATGCTGGACTGCAAATCAGCCCTGGCTGTGTAGCTGCCTGATCTTGGCTGCAGTTTGTATTAGGGCTGACTCAGTCAGAAGTAGCACTTAGCTGTCAGTTTCAGCCTCTTGCTGCTTACCCTTTGTCTCAGCTTTTATCCCCTGAGAGCCGGATGCATTTGAAGCTCAGTAAACCAGTCCTCTGGGTTGGCCTCACCCTGGGAGTCCACTGTTTCTGTGCTTGCGTGAATTCTAATCCCCGTGCTCCATCCAGGCCGGTACCATACCCTTTACTCAGCCATACCCTTTACTCCCAGAGCCTGCGTTTCTGTCCCAGATCTGTTCCGCTAGTGGCTTCCTCTGGTTGCCCAGAGAGACTGGGAGTGTCCTTTCAAAATATCCCCAGGGGGTGTGAGCCCTATTGTTAATGTTCCCACCACTGCTGCTGCTGTTCTGTGCCTCGAGGGCACTGCCATTCCTAAGTGGTTCCCTTTCAGCTGACTTTATTCTCCTTACTCCTGAGCCAGAGAATCAGCACAGATCAGCAACAGCCCATTCCCTGTCTACACCCCTTGAGAAAATGCCCAAGAATATGGACTCCATGGGGGACAGGCTTCCAGACCTTGGGGTGAGAGTGGAAGGTAGTGCTGGGAGTTCAAAATTGCAGGTAGGGAATATATACAGTTTTATACAGTTTTATGCCTGGCAGGGGAGTGCCATGGCACCCTGGTAGGGGAAGGAGGTCCAGTTTTTAGAGGATCTCTCCCGTGGGGTAAAATGGGAGGACATTTGAACTCTGCTCACTTGTTTGTATGCAGGTATGGAGTAAAATGCAAGCCATTCTCATGGGGGAGGGGACTCCTATGCGCTTGGCGATGGGTTCTGTACCTTTTGTTTGTATCCTTGGGTCACAGTTTGCCTCAGCAGGGTTGATGCGTGTTCTTCAACCTTCTCTTTTGGCTCAGATCCGAATGATCAATTTTCTTGCTAAATTTCTGTCCTTTAACTCTCCTTCTGTACGGGACCCTCTGTGGAAAGCTGGCTACAGACTACCATCTTGCCTCAGTTCCCCTATTTATTTAAATTTTTATTTGTTTATTTTTTGTAGAGATGGGGGTCTTGGTCTTGTTCAGGCTGATCTCAAACTCCTGAGCTTGAGTAATCTTCCTGCCTTGGCTTCCCAAAGTGCTAGGATTGCAGGCATGAACCACCATACCTGGACATTCTCTCTCTTTTTTTTTTTTTTTGAGACGAAGTCCTGTTTTGTCACCCAGGCTAGAGTACAGTGATGTGATCATAGCTCACTGAAGCTTTGAGCTCCTGGGCTCAAACAATTCTCCTGCCTTGTCCTCTCAGAGTGCTGGGATTATAGGCCATGAGCCACTATGCCCAGTCTTCCCTCTTCATTTCTAGGGCAGCATTGTAAAGACGTTCTGCTCTGTCTCCCACATGAATGTGAAGGCTATCATCTGTGTTCTTATAGATGTATAGATGTCCTGTGGTGGCCTTTGGTGTCAGAGGGCTTCCTTCTGTCATTTCGGCTAAAGGGAGTCTATATTATTGCTGTCAATCACTGTGAACAGACATGGCAAGGGTGATTTGGAGTAAGCAGGGGTTAAAGATAGAGCTTGCCACTGAGCCAGGTAGAGAAAATTTTTTTTTTATAGATTTATCTTTTATTTTTATTAAATCATAGCTGTGTACATTAGTGCAGTCAAGGGGTACAATGTGCTGGCTTCATATACAATCTGAAATATTTTCATCAAACTGTTTAACATACCCTTCATGGCATTTTCTTAGTTATTGTATGAAGACATTTGTATTCTGCATTTAGTAAGTTTCACCTATACCCTTCTAAGATGCACCATAGGGGTGGCCCCACCAATTACCCTCCCTCCACCCCAACCTCCCCTCTCCCCTCCCTTCCCATATTCTTGTGCTATAGATGGGTTATAGCCAAGAAAATATCTTTCTAAGAAACCTCAAATTAATGGAGATAGGTGAGATTCATTTGTCCAATTATCTGGTTTTAAGGGTTGGCTAAATATGGTCCATGGGCTTGTTTTTCTAAATAAAGTTTTATTGCAAACTAGTCATGCCCACTCATTTATATATTCTCTGAGATGCTACTTTAGCACTAAAATGGCTAAAGAGATAAACAGTCGTGGGAGAGCCTGTCTGGCTCATAAAGCCTAAAATACTTTTTGGCCCTGTACAAAGTCTGCCATCTTTTGCTCTAGTGGAATGTTTATCTCCCCTTTGTTATTCCCAGCCTGGTCCTAGCCTGGTTCTATTTGAGGTGTCAAGCTTGCTTTCATCTATGCTAATAGGTTTCAAATATCTGCTTTAAGCTTTTTACTTAGAAATAATTTCAACTTATAGAAAAGTTACAAGAGGTTGGGCATGGTGGCTCATGCCTGTAATCCTAGCACTCTGGGAGGCTGAAGCAGGTGGGTCTATGGAGCTCAGGAGTTCGAGACGGCCCAAAGCTCTCTACTAAAAATAGAAAAACTAGCTGGGTGTTGTGGTGGGCACTTGTAGTCCCAGCTACTTAGAAGGCTGAGGCAAGAGGATCACTTGAGCCTAGGAGTTTGAGGTTGCTGTGAGCTGTGATGCCATGACACTTGACCCAGGATGACAAAGTGAGACTCTGTCTAAAAAAAAAAAAGTTACAAGAATAAGAGAATATATAATACTCTTTACCTCATTTGCCTATTGTTAACATATGATGCCTTTTGCTTTATCATGTGTGCTTACTCTTTTGTTATTTGTATGTATATATAAAACACATATATTTTATTTCATATTTATTATACATAATTTTTTAAATTTTGTGAAGCTAGGTTACATGCATCAAAGTGCTATATGTCTAAATATTTCATGTACACATTTGGATTTCCTAAGAATGGGGATATTCTCTTTCATAACCAAGTATAATTTTCAACTTCAGTAGAGTTAATCTTGATATAATATTTTTATCTATCTACCATCCACATTCCTTTGTGGCGTTTTTCTCCTCGTATCCAGTAAAGGATTCAGGGAATCTTAGGCTTTTGAGGTTTGATTCTATTAAAGGATGAAGTATTTCCTTTATATGCATAGCTTATCTCTCAGAAAACTGTAAGGAAAAGGCAATCTTTTCTCCAGTCCTTTTCTCCAGTTTTTTTGAGGTTATAACAGGCAACACCTCAAACAGTCTGGGGAAAATTTCTAGATACAAGTCCAGGGAGCAAGGCTTTAAGAAAGGCAGATTCCCATAGTTGCCTGACCTGAATGTGGCTGGTCTCTGGATGACCTTCAGGGAGATGGATTTCCGTCTGAACCTATCCCCTCTCTGGCTGCAGTGGGCCTGAGCAATCCCTCTCAATGAAGGAATACAGTCCTGCAGATGGAGTACATGTCAGACCCTCCTATCATCCTGAGAATTTGGAAATGTGGGATGAACAAGGAACCTAGAACCAAATATATAGATTTAAAAGCTCTGAGAAGGATCAGAGCCTGGTAACCTAATAAGGAGCGACTTTATTGCAAATTAAAATTAATTACATCAATAAAAGCTACCATTTAATGTGTAATTAGTGATTCTTTTAAAATAAAAAGAGAAAGGTACTTTTTGTTAGCATAAATGAGTTAAATAAAAAATGAATTGATACTACAGGCAATGCAGTTTGATTTTGTATATGCATACCATGCATTCATGTCATCCTGCAGAAGTGTGTATATGTAGAACATACCATTCATTTAATCATTTATTCATTTCTTCATCAATGACTTATTTTTCTTTTTTTGAGACAGAGTCTTACCACGTCACCCTCAGTAGAGTGCTGTGACATCACAACTCACAGCAACCTCAAACTCTTGGCCCCAGGCGATTCTCCAAAGCCTCCCAAGTAGCCAGGACTACAGGTGCCCGCCACAACACTCGGCCATTTTTTGGTTCCAGTTGTTATTGTTGTTCCGCAGGCCCAGGCCGGGCTTGAACCTGCCAGCCTTGGTGTATGTGGCCAGAGCCCTATTCACTGAGCTACAGACGCCAAGCCTCATCAATGACTTATTAAAGGTTTATTGTGAGCTAAGTGCTAGGGGATAAGGAAATAAATCACATTCCTTGGTAAGTTGCAAAGGGCCATTTTGTTATATTAAAGAATTTGGATTTATCTTTCAGAAAGTGTTATTATCATGGGTCCTGGCCTGGATCAAGAGATGCAGGTTTAAAATTTGCAGTTCTTGTGGGAGGTGGGAGGGTGACAGTGATTGTTTGGAAAATGTGAGGTCTGGCAATCTGAGGCTGAACTGAAAATATTGGTAAAGGGTTTAAGACTAACGATTCTTCCAGAACAACCAGCCTGACAATGAGTAATATGCAGTTTGATGTGAAAATTAGAAAACTGGCAGATGAACCTGCAAAAGCGAAATTGGATTTCCAGAGAGACGAATAGGAGGCCATGCAGCTGAATAGAGTTCATAAAATGCAAACACGTGCAGGGAGTCGCAACCCTCCCTTGTTCCCAGTGTGCAAAATAAGGCCCGGTGCTGTGTGCCTGTTATTTATTTATTTATGAGTGAAAAGTGAGAGTTCTCTGGTCCTGGTGTTTATTATAAGAAAGGATGGATTCAATATTAAGCAATGATGTGTTCAAAATGAAAGCTACATCATTAAATGTCATAAGCATTTATTAACACAGTTTCTTGCTTATTCGAATAAAATAGCCATTATCCCACCAGGAGCCAAACTCTCTTTGTCTCTTTTTCTCCCTCATTGTCATTTTTTGTCTGGCTTTAGCAAAATCTCAGTTTCTGGGAGGCGGCCTGGCCAAAGTAACTCTGGGAAAAACAGAGATATCCAGGGGAATGTGATGAGGAATGGAAAGCTCCTAGACAGTGTTGCCACCCAACCAGGTTCATCTGCCTGCTGCCCAAGAGGAAGCCAATACCCAGAGACAGCAGCGTTTACAGCAGAGGAAGAGCTTATTCTGCATAACGCTAAGCAGGGAGACAGGAGGAAGTCCTCAAATCCTCTTCTCCCAGCACTAGGGAGACAGGGCTTTTAAAGACAGTTCAGTGGGCTGAGGATTAGGCAATCAGGGGCTGCTAATTGGCTGTATTGGGCAGAATCATGAATCTTTTGGCCACTCTCTGGGTTGGCCAGCCAATCCAGTGGAATGCAGTTCCAGTTGAGTCAACTCTGTAGTCTGGGTGGGATAGAGGGTTGCCCTGCTCAGGGCTGGATAGGGACAGCCCATTTTCTAGGCCTGGGTGAGCTCAGAGATCACTTTCATTGCAGATGCAGACTTTATCCCTAGGCACAAACAACCTTGTAAAGACCAGCCTGACCAGGATCTCATCTGGGCTGCCTCTCCTGGAGCAGGGAACACAACCTAAACAAGAGACTGCTCCTTTTGGAGCAGAGAACATACCCAAGCAGGACCATATTCCTGCACAAGGGCAGTTTGAAAATTAACTTCTGCCCCTGAGCCCTTGGTGCCAAGTAGTTTGACAGTCTATCTCCCCCCAAACTCCTTGTCCCCAGGATAGGAAAAGGAGTATCAGCCAGAAGTTCTGTTCCCTTCTTTAGCTTATCTATCTATTAAGAAAATTTGTCTTTTCCTTTACTTGAGTGGTCCGTGGATTCATTCTTCGAATCTCTGAGACCAAGGACGTGGCAGAGAGAGAGAGATTCCTGCTACAGGTCGGTTAGTCACTGGAATGAAAGGACCTGGAAGATATCACAAAAGCTTCTGGAAGTTCCAAACAGGTGATGTTATACAAGAAGAAAGTTTATAACTGACCACTATGCATTTACTCCAGGGAAAAGGAGCAAATGAGGGGATAGTGACTGATTATCATCATTATTTTGGCAAAGCCTCCTTCACAGAGTTTGGGGGCTCTTGCTCTAGTTCCTGCCTTGCACCACTTCATCAGTTTGTAAGGACCAATTTGCACAGGTGGCTTCCACGGTAGTGCTTACAAGGAGGTTGTAAGAAGAAGGTTCCATCTTCTAAAAGAACCAGTATGACCTTTTACCTTAATGCTCTCTCTTTTTCTCTTTAGCATCCCCTCCCCACAATCATCTGATTATTTCCCCATCCCTTTTCTCTCTCCTCTCTTACTGCATATTATTGACATCAAAGAATGGCTTCCACTCCTGTGAGCTGTGACTTCTAACCTGCACACGATAGTTGGTGGGAGGTGGCAACCTTTGTCTCTGAGGAGCCTCTGAACTACTTGTTCTATGCCCAGAACAACTCCCTTCTAACAGGACTGCACAGTTTTGAATGCTCATGCTCCAGTCCAAAGAAACTAATTTGGGAGAAATGATATAAATTCATTATCACTGCATTGAAACGTCTTTCTGCTCCAGGCAGAGAAGATAAATCACCACTCGAGCAGTGATATGAAGTTAGTTTGAATATTTCATTGCATCAAATGCAGCATGATGTCTGGAAATCTCTTCTCTTTTAAGTTAGAATTAAAGAATTGTTATCAGACCAGTAATAGACATTATCATTTGCATACATTTTATCTCAAGAGAGGTTTGAAGTTACATAATCTGACAGTGGTTAATTGTGCTTCACACTCCTGACATCAAATTACAGCTCAGATTAGGGAGAAACCCATTCGTGATTGAAAAGATTGGCAGAAGCTTACAAAAAGAGCATCCTCTGGACCTGAAAAGCGGATCTTTTCTGGCTTTTCCATGGAGACCTTGGAGACCATAGCTTCTAGATTTTATCATAAGATGGTGGAAACTTCATCAGTGTAGGTTCAGAAGTGAATGTGGAGCAGTTTCCCCATCAATTGTATTACAATTATAATATGAAAGAAAAATTTATCTTTGTTATGTTAAGCAACTGAAATGTCAGTGTTAATTTGCTACTTGAGCATGGCGAATTTCTGATGAATACATCCCCAGCAGATTTTTCCATCTATCTCATTGGCCAAACCCAAATTATATGGTCACCCATCACTGGAAGGAAAGGTGGGAAAGGATCACTCATTTAGCTTCAAGGAAACATGATCTAACCTTCTGGGGTTGTTAGCCCCAGTAAAAAAGTTGTAGTACAAGGAAGAAGTAAGGAAGACATTGGGTAGGCAACTTTCGGTGTCTGCCAAGTCACCAGGCACCATTCAGTCTGAACAAGGAAGAAGCTAAAGCCAAAGAGGCAGAGGTGAATATCCAGGTATTTCTGTAATTCCCTGCTTCAGACTAAGTGTCCCAGAAACTTCTGATCCAAAGTGGCTTCTTCTCCACTGCCTGAGCTGTCAAGATGCCTGGTTAGGAGATTGTTAAACAGCTTGTGCCTCCTCTCTTCTCCCTCCCATCTCCCAAAAGGCTGCCCTTGAGGTAGGCAGGGAAGTGATCCCCACCATCCCTGTGCAGAATCTTTCAGGGAGGTTATGAGGCTGAACAGATTTGTGTTTGAAAAGGGCTTTGAGGCTCTGGCTTGAAAGATGCCACAGAAGTGCAAATGCCTGCAATTCACAGGCCTGCTGAATGGCACAGGAGCTGAATTGCTTTAAACTAGAATTTCAGGCCTCCTGGCTGGTGTCTGGGGTTTGCACCATGGTTTTCTTGAAAGCACTTTCTTCTGTGAAGACTGCTATCTGTTCCTTCAGTTCCTCACCCAAGTTAACCTCCAGCACTCTCCTTACCTCCTGCTGGAGTGGGAAAATTGCCAATTGTCCAAAGTTTGGCTCTCAGAACTTTTGTCAGCTCTTTCCCTGACCTTTCCTGGTTTTCACCCCTTCCACCATCTCAGGCCCTTCCTGTGAGAGAAATTAAACTCCTACCACCAAGATTCAGGGCTTTGCCCAGTGGAGGCACGAGGGTGGGTTCTGAGGATAAGATCTGACCCACTTGAAACAAACCACCTAGAGGGTTTGTTAAAAGTCCATATTCCCAGGCCCAACCCAAAGCTCCTGAAGCGGGATCTTCACCGGTGCATTTCAGAAGTCTGCATCTTTCCAGGCATGTGAGTGTTTGCCAGAAAGGCTGCTCCATGAGAAGATTCATTAAGTGACACATGGATTGTAGGGCACTCAGTGTGCCAGGTCCTGTGCGTGGGTTCCCTTAAAGCTCTCATTCTACCCTCTTAGGACGCTAGGAGTTAGCTGTAATTCTCAGCATTCCTTCATTTTCCAGATGAGGAAACTTGGCCAAGGGACTCAGCTAGGATTGGGACTCAGCTTCTACACTAGCACCCTAGCATGGGTGAATTCTCTATTTCCCCTCCCTGTGGATTAACGTAGTTAAGAGGAGGTTTTGCAGGACAAGAACTCAGTGGAATGGATCTCCAGTGCTGACGTCTCTAAGCAGTAAAACTGGTGGGAAGCTATTACTTAATGCCACTGTATCAGCAAGAGTTAAATCTTCTTGACAATTCAATGGCTCCCTTTGAGTTTGCCCAAATGGCACCTGTTTTTGAAGTCAACAGAGCTTACAATTTAATTTCATCTGCTTGCAAACAATTTCTTTCATTAGAAGGTAGAATGATGATAGAATTCTCTCAGCCATACAGTTTTACTTCACAAAGGGACAATGTGTAAATACAGTCATTATTTTCTGCAGAAAGAGAGAAAGAGAAGGGGAGAGAGGGAGAGAGGGAGAGAGGGAGAGGGTCAGTGCACAGGCTCCCAAACTGTCTGTAACGAGGAAGCAAGTGTCTGGGTAAGGTGAGAGGTGGTGGGAACAAGTGAGGGTGAGAAGGGGACAAACTGCACAGGGTTTCTGAGACTGCTTAGCCCTCTCCCTCTGTGAGCTGTCAGCTGTCCACCTGCAGGCTAATCATTATGCTCAACAGAACCTCAATGCTTCCATGTTCCAAATGACAAGGAGGTGGCTTTTCCCTCTATTAGAGATGAACTCACAGCATGGGCATGAGGGATTCTTTCTGTTTCCAACACTGAGTTAAGTGGACACTTCGGTTTAATAATAAAGGCAATGGAGATAATAAAGTAACAGCAGTGTTACTGCACATTACCATTTCCTGCTACTATACTAAGTTCTACTATATTGCACACATTTCTTTACTGAATGTTCTCAGCCACTCTGTGAAGTAGGCATCTCAGGCCCATTTTATTGAGAAGGAAACAGAGTCTGAGCTAATAGAAGATGTAACTGTCCCAGGATCACACATCCAGCCAAAAAACAGGGGTAGCACTGGAACCTGAGTTTGTCTGACTTCAAGTGTGTCCTTTTTCCACCACCCTAGTCACACATCCTCCAGCTGAGTTTCAGTACCGAGGGAAAGGCCACCTGCTCCCCCATTCGCTATGGATCAGAACCACAACCAGGACAGCTACGAAACCCTGCACATTACGTCTGGAGCATTGAGGGTATTTACACACACTCTCCTTTTTGTTTTTCAACAAGGAATTTCTTTGAGAAACTGACAGGAGGATACTGTTGGAAATTTCATTTTCTTTTATGAGTTACCAGTGATAGTGTACGTGTGTGTTTGCATGTTCTGGCAATACTGGTGTCTGACATGTGACCTGTTTTTTATTAAATGTATAACTTTTGCAGGGACTTGAGGTTATTACTGGTGTTTTGGGAAAGCTGGTGTCAAAGTTGGACTCACTTTGGCATGTGGAAAGTGATTTCAAGTTGTTTGCCTGAGAGATGTACATGCTAATGGAAAAGATGCTCTTTCTTCTTTTAGGCTAAGTTCTGAAAGATTATGCTAGCTGGGTGGATTGCAAAAGGAAAATAAAAGTACAGACATGGCCCTGGGAGGCATCCTTGGGAGGGAAAGGATAAAGGAAGAGAGCAATGTCACTGAAGAAGGCAGAGGGAGGGCGTCACTTCCTGCATCGCGGTGGAGCACACGCTGTGGGGCGCATGCTGTGCAGCGCGTGTTGTGAGGCAAACATCTTGCACCTGCCTCTTTCTATGAATGTTCCTCTTTTTATCTCACCTGAATGTCAGATGTCCCTTTTCAAAACTGCTTCCCTTCTTTTTTATCCGGAAGACTTCTGTCCCATTGGCCCAATGCCCTTATGCTTGGGTTGGGCAGCACGTTCTTTGTTCTCTGCCACTTCGAGACCCTGATTCTGCTGTCATAACTGAAAATTCTGCAAACCACCTATGCCCTGTCTCCCACGCCCACCTGCTGCCTTCCTAGGTCACCATGTCTGCCTCTCAGTCCCCCCCTTTTCTTCTCTCCAATACCAGCTTTTGTCCTCAGTATCTTTAGTACCTATGTTATTGACACCCCATTGCCTAAAAGTCTCCATTTCTTAAATTCCTTAATCTCAGTCACCCACAGGCAGCAGCTATTTCGTGAACTCCTTGAAGGTAGGAACTTAGTTTAACTTGGATTTACTCATCTTTCTCCCATGACCTGTCACTGAATATGGAGTTCTCAACCTAGTGAATGTCAATATGCTTTACTGAATGAATAAATTGTGGCAGTGAATGCAACAAGTTGCCGGAGCCTAATGCTATGGAAAAACTTGTATACATAACTTCCCCATTCTCTAGCTTTGTGTTGAAGGACAACCTTCTGATGGTCTGACAAAGTAAGCCTCCCACTAAGTCATGCTGTGTGGTGGTGATTTTTCATAGTCTGGATACCTTGGATCTCTGGGACTTCCATCTTACATTTTGATGATTTTTCTCATTGAGATCTTCACCTTTGAACTCAAGTTCTAAGCCATCCTTGACGCTAAAGTTAGGTATATGAGCCTCAGCATCTGTAGCACAGTGGTTACAGCGCCAGCCACATATACTGAGGCTGGTGATTTTGAACCAACCTGGGCCAGCTAAACAACAATGACAACTGTAACAAAAAACAGCCAGACATTGTGGTGGGTGCCTGTAGTCTCAGTTACTTGGGAGGCTGAGGCAAGAGAATTGCTTAAGCACAAGAGTTTGAGGTTGCTGTGAGCTGTGATGCCACGGCACTCTGCTGAGGGTGATACAGTGAGACTCTGTCTCAAAAAAAAAAAAAAAAAGTTAGGTATATGAGCCAAGTTCCATTAGTGAAATGGACAACAGGATAAAGAAGGTCACACTCAGAATCCAGTGAAAATAGCAGGAGGCCATTGAGCCTTCAGGAGCAGCGGAAGCAAAGCCCCTGTCTAATTCCGTGGATGCCACAGTGTCTCACGCTTTATGTCCACTAGGTGAGCTGTGGTGCTGTGTCCACAATGACAGTGGGACTGACCTGCGAGTGTTCCAGCATCTGCGTTTTCTTCTTGGTTGTAGCATCTCTGGCTTCACTGCTTCTGAGTTTCTGGAAATTCTGTGAATTTCCCATTATCTGTCATGATTTTTTGTTGTTGTTGTTGCCTAAACTAGCTACAGTAGGTTTTATTGTTTGCAACTGAAAATCTTGACCTATGCAGGCGGACATTTCTGTTTTTAACTGTGAATTAAGAAATAGAATTCTAGTATTCCTGATTTTAGCCCACTAGGGGAAGAGAAAAAAATCTCAGTTACTGAGTCTGCAAAGCAGAAGTGTCAGGCCCTGGCCCCTGGACAGTGGTGGATTTTCTAAGGCTTCTAAGTGATAGATTTTTTGATACCATTGGGGATGTGTCTGCATGATTGTCTGGCTTTCTCCAGGTTACACTTGCAGCGTTGCTGTATTTCAGACTTATTTTCTATTTATGACCTCATCATATAGCTGTTACAGTTTAAAGGGTCACACTTTTGTAGAAATAGTATTGGTGACTTGTTTCTATTTTCTTAGCTTTTATATTTGTTATAATAGTTTCATCATCTCATTCAGAAACTTGTAATGGTTTGCTGCTGTCCATGATAAAAAATTTCAGAACTCAGCTCTGGGATTAAAGGCCTTCCACATCATGGCTCTACTTTATAGCTGTATTACTAACAAGTTGCAGCATTTGCTTTTCCATTTGATTAGAAAAAAGTTTTTGGGCATTGATCATGTTATTCTCTCTGCTTCAAGGAATCTGTTCTATATCTTTGTCTATCAAGATCTTACATGTCTTTTAGGACTCTATTCAGATTCTACTTCATCAATGAAGGCTTTGCTAATTACTCTCTGCCAAAATATTTGCTTCATCATCTGTAATCTTCTCTGCCCCTGAGAGCATCTATTTCATTATGACTTGTACAAGAATTAGTTTGTTTACTTAGACATCTTCCCAAGTATATATTGTGGACTCCTTGAGGACAGGACCATGTCTTAACCACCCTTTGTGCTTCTTCTTGCATCATTGAATAATGAACTTTAGATACTTTTGTCTCCAAGAGTGGTAAGTGCTAATACAGTCAATGAATAAATAAATAAATTAGTGAACCACTTACAGTACATACAATATCTGCCAAAACAGAAAAAAATAGTTATTTTTATAGATATCTGGGAATTCTACCAAGACTTCATGATTGGGGTGTTCTTGGGTTGAAAGGACCACCCATGAGATCACAACTCTTTCGCAGTGCAATGTATAAACTTAGGGACACATAATTTTATAGTCTTAGAAAAATATCATATTGAAGAGCCAGGGTCAAATGATAACTTGTGAGTGAGAGAAAAGCCTCGTCTATCCTTTAACATGTATCTTCACCTGTAGAATCAGCAGTAGATGGGGCACCTTCAGAAGAGGTGGAAGGACAGAAGTCTTAAGAGTCCAAAGTCCTGGGTTCTATGGTCTTGATTTTGTCTCAAACTAGATGGGTGCCCTTGATTGAGTGGGTCATTTATTTTCTTTGGGCCTTTGTTTCCCCATCTAAAAATTGAGCCATGCATATCTCCTGAGTGAAGGACTGAACAACAAGTTGGACATTACCTAACAAATGCAAACAATGCAACCTAATCATATGTATACTTATGTTAATCCAAATTTTTTTTAAAAGGGGAAAAATAAATAAAAATTGGGCCACAATAATGTTTCTGCTTCATTTGGTTGCTGATAAGTCCCATGAAGGTATGCATACTTTGGAAATGAAGGAGGGGAAGTTGGGGGTGGAAGTCAGTGGGGAGGAGAGACAGATGGGGCTAGTGAGCAGGAAGTGAGAATGTGGGAGGGGGGACAGAACCAGAAACTGGCTGAGAGACACTACAGGTGGAAGGGCTTTCTGTCATCTGACAGACACAGGAAACATTCCTAAAAGTGTTTCTTGGGGCTGTGGCAGAGACTGCATTTTCCCCGCCTCTTTGCTATCAGACCTGCACGTTTAAGAGATGGCCACCTTCACAGGAGCACAGGTGTTTTCACCTGTTGCTTTCCTCTTGAATCTGGGCCTAGGGCCTAGGAAAGCACTTGAATTTTATAGACAGTCTACAGACCTTGGAGAGTCAGTGCTGTTGCAAGAGCAATTATAGACATTCTCATTAAAAAAAAAAAAAAAAAACAATTTGGAAAAGAGCTGGAGTCAATAGTACGAAACTGGGGTTTTTTATGGGTTGGGGCATGAAAAAATCTTTTTTTACCTGTTATCTCCTGGGGAAAGCCTTATTTTCCTCTCTTCCTTCCTTCCTCTTCCCACTTTTCTGGCACAGTCATGTAGTTAGTGTTAAACAGCAGAGAGCATGCTAGGATTTTCCGAGATTGTCCCGTGATCACAGGCAGTGCATTTTAATCTGTAGTCTTACCTGTGCTCCGGCTGCTGTAATCTCTTTTTCATTCTGATGATGGATTTCCATCCTGCTGTTTCCCAAATAAAGACAGATTTAAAAACACCCACTGCACAGTCCCATCCCTGTGGTTCTGCTTTGTACCAGCCAGACCCAGAACAGGGCAGGACATTTTCTCCTCATTATCACCCCATCACTCAGTTCCCCTTACCTGCATCAGGTCAGGAGGTGGAGCAGAGCTAGTGGAGGTGGAACTGAAGTGCTAATGAGGAGAAAGCGCTCAGGTCTGACCCCACCCTCCTCGCTCAGGCCCCCTTGAAATTGGCCACACCACAAGCTCATCTTTCTTCTTACTGCTAAGTTCAAATGGATTTGAATGCTGCTGTTTCTTGGGGTAAGTAGAATGTCAAGTGCTTTAGTTCTAAGCTACAAACCATCTGTCCCAGGGGAGGGAAATTAATCCAATATTAGGTTAATGCAGAAGGTTCTTTCTTTACAAACAGACATAATTTACATGGGGGGAAATGTTTTGGAGAATGAGGCATAACAATCAATCTGATATGTTAACCAAGTTTCTGTTGAACAAATGTCATTGGAGCACCTGCTACACTTTTTAAGCTTCGGGCTAGGTGGTGAGAATACAAGTAAATATTTAACATTTATTAAATGCCTCATGTAAGACAAGAACCACGAGCTCAGAGTCTCTTTGGTGGCTTCATGCTTTGTTGACTTACCTGGGACCCTGCATTCTTAGGGTGGTTCTGGGGAAAGGGTGGATGACTGTAAGGGAATGCAGCCCTGGTGCTTCTGTAGCTCCCACGGTCCTCACTGATCGGTCGTTTGCCTTGTTAGATGGAGCAGCTGAGCCTGCAGATCTTCCAGATCCTGCAGAATCTCCTCCTTCAGCCTCCTGAGCCAGATGCACCTGCACTTTGTGGTGAGCAAAACTGCGGCTTTGAGATGAAGGTGATAAGAGACAGATGTGGGTTGTAGTTTGTCCTGGGGGTTCCTGTTTGTCTTTATGGATTCCAGCATTTCTTCTCTCTTCACTCTTCACATCCAGCCTTTCTGCCTGACCACTGGCCCTACTGACCTACAGCAACTGTGAGCCCACTGTCAGAGAGAGAGCCAATGGCCCGCTTCAGACACCACTAGCTCCCAAGTGGGATCCTTGTTAATGACTTTTCTCTGATAACCCAGCTCCCTTCTCTGGACCTCAACTTTACTAGTTTCTGTCACAATAAATTCCTGATTCCATATCATACAATAAGGGATTATTTTGGGGATTGGCAGTGGTTTGAATGGCCTCAAGGAGACTAGCAGTAAGGCTAGAAGCATAGGAAGTTAAAATGAGAGCTGGAGAAAAGGCAACCCATGGTGATAAAAATTTGGCAACACAGTTGGGCCAGCCATGAGGATCACTTGAGGCCAGGAGTTTGAGATCAGCCTGGGCAACATAGCAAGACCCCATCTCAAAAAAATAAAAAAAATTATCTGGGCATGGTGGTGCATGCCTGGAGTGCAGCTAGCTTGTGAGTCTGAGGCAGGAAGATCACTTTAGCCCAGGAGTTTGTGGTTGCTGTGAGCTATGATCAGGCCACTACATGTCAGCTTGGGCCACAGAGTAAGACCTATCTCTAAAAAAAAAAAAAAAGAAAAAGAATGTTTGGCAGCACTGTTGTCTGAAGTAATGTAAAAAACAGAAAATATGTCAAATGAACTGGTAGATTTGGTTAAGAAAACCTACAGGAAGACTATTGAAAGTGCCAGCTGGTTTCTTTTAGCAAAGTATGATAAGGTAGAGATAGAAAGAGATGAGCTAACAGGGACACTGTTATGTTTCTGAGGAAATTTAGAAGAAATGTAGAGGGCCCAAGACAATAGAAGGACTTCAAAGTAAGAAATGGTCTCAGGGAGAAGATCTCACTCAAGGCAGTAAAACACTGTCTTAGGGTAAAAATGAAGTCGGTAAAACCTGATGTTAATAGTTCAGAAATGCATAATTAAGTGTTTTGTAGACATCAGGTAGGTGACAGTATCTCTAAGAATCTTAGCGGTGGGCCTCTTAAATATTCTTTGCTTTACAACAGAACGTCTAAAGACCCTTAAGGGCTTTGTCCCACAGCGGCCTTATACCTGACACAGATCGAAAAGATCCTATCTCAGAAAGAAATCTGGAGGTTGCATTGGCCCAGTGGAGTGGAATATAGTTTGGTACATAAAATACATACATGTTTTTTTAGGCAAATAATGTTTTTAATAGAAATTTGTTGTACAAAATAGAAAAGGGGTAAAGGGGTAAATCTGAATCCCATTTGCTTTTGTTATTTATTTTTATTATTTTTTTTTTATTAAATCATAGCTGCGTACATTAGTGCAATCAAGGGGTACAATATGCTGGTTTCATATACAATCTGAAATGTTTTCATCAAACTGTTTAACATACCCTTCATGGCATTTTCTTAGTTATTGTATGAAGACATTTGTATTCAGCGTTTAGTAAGTTTCACCTGTACCCTTCTAAGATGCACCATAGGTGTGGCCCCACCAATTACCCTCCCTCCGCCCCAACCTCCTCCCTCGTCTCCCTTCCCATATTCTTGTGCTATAGTTGGGTTATAGCCTGCATATGAAACCTTTAAATTAGCTTCATAGTAGGGCTGAGTACATTGGATACTTTTTCTTCCATTCTTGAGATACTTTGCTAAGAAGAATATGTTCCAGCTCCATCCATGTAAACAGGAAAGAGGTAAAGTTTCCATCTTTCTTTAAGGCTGCATAGTATTCCATGGTATACATGTACCACAATTTATTAATCCATTCATGGGTCGATGGGCACTTGGGCTTCTTCCATGACTTAGCAATTATGAATTGGGCTGCAATAAACATTCTGGTACAAATATCTTT
>CAUYRH010002104.1:0-24353 GCA_963574655.1 Perodicticus potto
TTATTCTCGGCTCGGCACCTGTGGCTCAGTGGGCTAAGGCACTAGCCACGTACACCTTAGCTGGCGGGTTCGAATCCAGCCCAGGCCTGCCGAACAACAATGACGGCTGCAACCAAGAAATAGCCAGGCGTTGTGGCGGGCGCCTGTAGTCCCAGATACTTGGGAGGCGGAGGCAAGAGACTCGCTTGAGCCCAGGAATTGGAGGTTGCTGTGAGCTGGGATGCCACAGCACTCTACCCAGGGTGACAGCTTGAGTCTCTGTCTCAAAAGAAAAAAAAAAAAAAGATAGTATAATCTGTAGTTAAGTTTCTAAGCCTTTTTAATTAATAAGTAGCTTATGTTCTTAGTCCTGGTATCAGAAGCTACCGCAAAGGACAGTAAGGAAGAAATGAAAAGAGTTTGTTTTTGTAGTGGTGGGGAATTGTAAGGTCAGTCTTAGGATAAAATTTTAATTAGATGAAAAGTTTGTCTTTGTCACCTTTGTGCTTTTATTCTATTTGTTCCAGTTTCTGTAGACAGTCCATTATCTTTCTACTGTCTTGACATTTCCCCAAATTAGAGACCAAGAGTGCCTTTCTACCTTATTATATGTATCAAAATTGCTAGTTGCAACAAAATTATTTTAGAAATTTGTTTTAGAAGTCATCTGTGATCTTCCTGTTCTCTGGAGATAATGTTTTGTATTTGTTTTTTTATTTTTTTTTTTTTGAGACAGCCTCAAGCTATCACCCTGGATAGAGTGCTGTGGCATCACAGCTCACAGCAACCTCCAATTCCTGGGCTCAAGCGAGTCTCTTGCCTCCCCCTCCCAAGTAGCAGGGACTATAGGCACCTGCCACAATGCCTGGCCATTTTTTGGTTGCAGCCGTCATTGTTGTTTGGCGGGCCCGGGCTGAATTCGAACCCACCAGCTCAGGTGTACGTGGCTGGCGCCTTAGCCCGTTGAGCCATAGGCGCCGAGCCTGTTTTGTATTTGTTTCATGTCTATTTTTCTCTTCTACTTCTTATAATAATTGGATTATATAGTACATATTGATTTAGATTGTACTGATTTATTTAATAGTCTATGAAATTGTTGTGCCATACATTTTCTGTATGTTTTTTTTTTGCAGTTTTTGGCCAGGGCCAGGTTTGAACCCCCCACCTCTGGTACATGGGGCCAGCGCCATACTCCTTTGAGCCACAGGCACCGCCCCATTTTCTGTATTTTTAATGACTTCACAGCATCTATTGTGTGATTTTCCCTGTTAGATATTGTTTCTAAGCTTTTTGTTGCCTTGAACAGCACTTTTTTTTTTTTTTTTGAGACAGAGCCTCAAGCTGTTGCCTTGGGTAGAGTGTGGTGGCATCACAGCTCACGGAAACCTCCAATTTGTAGGCTTAAGCAATTCTCTTGCCTCAGCCTCCCAGGTAACTAGGACTACAGACGCCCACCACAACACCCGGCTATGTTTTGGTTATAGTTGTCATTGTTGTTTGGCAGGCCCAGGCTGGATTTAAACCTGCCAGCTCTGCTGTATGTGGTTGGCGCCTTAGCCGCTTGACCTACATACACCAAGCCAACAGCACCATTTTTATTATTCTTACTGCTAAATTGTTGTTTCATTAGGTGAAATTGCTGAGTCGGTTGTGATGTACATTTTTGGGGCTTAAAAAATAGCTAAACTCTACACCCAGGTGTTCAGCTTAAGATTAATATGTTTTCATATTAGAATTGGTGTTAATCTCTTATAGACCCTAATTAGTCCTTCTGTTTGTCTTTAGTGAGTGTTCTTTATTATATCACAAAACTTTCTCATTTTCCTTAGCCATCCTACCTCATCTTTACTCCGTTGCTTTCCTCAAGTTTTGCTCATCCAAAGCAAAAAACTTTGCTGCTTTCTTCAAGCTACTGACTTCTTTTCCCTTTGCTCTCAGATTTCTTGAAAGAGTAGTCTGAACTTTTATCTGTACTTGAAAAACTTATTCACACTATATCCTATCATAATTTGATTACTACTTTTGCCATTTTAGACTTTTTTTACTAGTCAATGGTGATTTCCTTAATGTTAAAGGCAAACCTTTTCAAAAATTTGCATCTCTTAAATTATCATTTGCATTTGGCCTTGCTGTACATAGACTACTTTCAAAAATACTTCCTTGAATTGAATAATATTGCTTTGATGATGGTTTTTTCCTTTCTTGTTTGGTTGGGTTTTAAATCAACGCCTGTAGCTTGGTGGTTAGAGCGCTGGCCACATACGTCAGGGCTGGCAGGTTCAAACCCAGCCTGGGGCCTGCTAAACAATAATGACAACTACAACAAAAAAATACCCGGGTGTTGTGGTGGACACCTATAGTCTCAGCTCCAAGGGAGGCTGAGGTAAGAGAATCACTTAAGCCCAAGAGTTTGAGGTTACTGTGAGCTGTGATGCCTCGGCACTCTACCTAGGGTGACATAATGAGAATCTGCCTCAAAAATAAATAAATAACAATAAAAAATAAAAATTGCTACCCCCTTAAACTGGGGTTACAATACATTTATCCTTAATCTAATTTTTATTCTTCACATTCTCCCAAGTTATATTAGTCATTGCATATCTTCAGTTAACATCTCTGTATGCATCTATATACCGATAAGTGCCAAATAGTATCTCCAACCATAAAGTCTCTAAAGTTTTAAGTGATTTGTCTAGTGCTTTATTAGGCAAATTCCTTTAGATAGGCTCTAGGGACTTAATTTAATATGCCCTAACCCAAGTTACTACCCACAATTCCAGTATACATGATTGTACAGTGGCTTCAGTCCTTTATCAATCTGGGTCCAACCGGGAAAGAGAAACCACATAGTCATTTGAACAGTAAAAGCTTAGTATAAAAATCTAATGCAAATTTTTAGTTTAATTTTTTAAAAAAGACTTTTATTTTTACAGGAGATTTAAATAGTTTGGGATTTGTTAGTAAGAAGTAAAGAAAACTCTTCTGGGAGGAAAAAAAAATGGACTAGCAGATTTAGGGAGCAGCTAATACTTTTAGGGACAAGATAGATTATTACAGGAAGAGTTCTACCAGGCTGAGATCCTGTCCTTGGTGCACTGAATAGCAGACAAGTTGCTGCTCATATCATACCAGGTGAACTTGCTGTAAATCTGGGAATTCTGGCTTCTAGAGTACTGGGAAGAACTGTTCTGAGGATGTGTCTTGCTGGAGAAACTGTTACAGGCGTGGTGCTAAGGGAAACCACTGCACACTCCGGACGGAAGGCAAGGTTTGGAGAAGCTGCACGAGTGGTAGGGGCCAGATGCCGCAGAAACCATGGGTATTGCAGACTAGAGCCAGATGAGTGAGCAAAGCAGAAAGTAAAAGCCATCTTCACATTGTGTCTCCTGTGACCTTACTGACAAAGCTTAACATTGTGCAAGCTGGCAAAGAAAAAATATTCAAAGACACAGATCTGTGCTCCTGGAGCCAACGAGAAGGATGAAGAAGAGCTATCGATAATTGGCACATTCATCCAGAACCTTTCTTCCTCTCAATCTCCATATCCTACCAGTTTCTTCAAACTTGTGTTGTCTGTGACTTACCATGTCCATCCTTTCAAGTAAGGGGTTAATTTAGGCTCTTTCACTTGTTTCATCAGCCTTCTTTCTCATTCACTCTATCTTCTTTAATCCTCTTATTTTCTTCCAATAAAAGAAAGCTAATCATATTTCTAGAATTAATTTCACACAAGGCTATAGCCCATCTTTCTAGTCCCTTCTTCCTTCGCTAAACTTTTTGAGACATTCCAGATCCTTGAATGACTTTTTGTTTGTCCCTTTCCCTAAGCTTTCCTCCTCCATCATTTTTAATAGTTTAAAAGGTACTTTTTAAGTATTTTATTTCATTATGCCATTAATTGTTTTTTACTGTGTACCACCATGATATATGTTAGGATATGTAGATGAGTAAGGCATGGTCTCTCTTTGATACTTAATATTTTGAAGTAGGATGTACTATTTTATAGTCATTTTAGTTTGTTGAAAAATGGACTTTAGGAATATGAATGACTTGCCACATAGCTAGTAAACAACATATCCCCAAACATCATTCCACCTATGTGATCCATGGATTTTTCTTTTTTCTTCTTTTTTTTTTTTTTTTCTGAGACAAAGTCTCAGTATGTCGCCCTCAGTAGAGTGCTGTGGTGTCATAGCAAACTCTTGGCTTAAGTGATTCTCTGACCTCAGTCTCCCAAGTGGCTGGGACTACCTGCTAGCCGGCCATAATGCTCAGCTATTTTTTGTTGTTGTTGTTGTTGTTGTTAAGCAGGCCTGGGCAGAGTTTGAACCCACCAGCCCTGCCCTGGTGCATGTGGCCAGTGCCCTAACCACTGAGCTACAAGCACCAAGCCCATGGATTTTTCTTTACATCAGTTATAAGAAGTTGATACTTGTTCTGTTTATTTTTCTTCTCCTTTTATGATTTAGGTGTTTGGAGATTGAGTAAAACATAATTGTCAATTGTCTGTAGATTCTCCTTGTGAGCTCGAGCAGACAAGAAAATAATCCTTATGCTGTTTGTAGTTAATTTAGAATGGTTTAAAGGTGCTTGTATTTCCACATATTTTTTGTGATTTTTAAATATTGCCTAATTTTTACACATTTTTGAACTTGTTTGATTTCTTTTTCTATTAAGAGGGTCTAGGTGGATAACTTTATAACATCTCAGTTCAAGGTAGGAGTTCAGGAATGAGGCCAAAGGAGTGAGATGTCCTGTGGTAACCATACCATTTCCTTTTTTCCTTTTGTTTATGAACATTTAGGGACTGGAAAAACCATAAAAGCTCCTTAGAACACTGAAGATTATTACTTGAATAGAATTTCTCCAGTTCAAAAACCTTACTATTGTCTTCAGATCAGTTCTGCACTGTTGGGGAAAGTCCCCCTGACCCTTATAAAACACGTTTTTTAACCCAGCAAATAGTTACCCCTCCATTCTTGTTATAAATGTTTGAATGATGATTAATAGGCTGGCTCTTGATAAAAGTACCTTGTATGAAGAGAAGGGGAAAAAAATCAAACATTTCTCTTGATTCTGTGATCCATAATACTTAATGCAGTGGTGGTGGTTTTGAATAAAATGAAAGAATGAAAAATTATTTTCTTCTCTCATTCATATTGAAATGTCATCTTTATTTAAGGATGCAATTGAAAGTATAATTTTTTAACCTTTGTCAAACCTCATATGACTGGCCTCAGTAAAACTAGAACTATAAAAAGTATTTGCTTCAGGCCAGGCGCAATGGTTCACACCTGAGATCCTAGCACTCTCTGATGCTGAGGCCGGTGGATTGTCTGAGCTCACAGGTTTGAGACTAGCTTGAGCCAGAGCGAGGTCTCATCTCTAAAAATAGCTGGGTGAGGGGCGGCGCCTGTCTTTCAGTGGGTAGGGCGCCTGCCTCATATACCGAGGGTGGCGGGTTTGAACTCTGCCCCAGTCAAACTGCAACAACAAAAAGAAAAATAGCCAGGCGTTGTGGTGGGCGCCTATAATTCCAGCTACTCGGGAGGCTGAGACAAGAGAATCGCCTAAGCCCAGGAGTTGGAGGTTGCTGTGATCTGTGATGCAATAGCACTCTACCGAGGGTGACAAAGTAAAACTCTGTCTCCAAAAAAAAAGAATTTTGCTTCAATTTTTAAATATTAAAAAGGAAAATTGGGGCGGCGCCTGTGGCTCAAGGAGTAGGGCGCCAGCCTCATATACCAGGTGGTGGGTTCAAGCCCAGCCCTGGCCAAAACTGAAAAAAAAAAAAAAAAAAAAAAAAAGGAAAAGGTAATTGGTGGAACCACACCTACGGTGCATTTTACAAGGGTATATGTGAAATTTACTAGGTGTAGAATATAAATGCCTTAACACAATATCTTTAAAAATGCCATGAAGGCTATGTTAACCAGATTGATGAAAACCTTTCAAATTGTATATAAAACCAGCACATTGTACCCCATGATTGCTTTAATGTACACAGCTATGATTTAATTTTTAAAAAAAGGGGAATTGATGTATTTCTTATGTTTTTAAAGTTTATGTTGTTTCAACTGATAAGAAGTACTCTTTAAATTAAATATCTTGATAATATTAATGCCTACTTGGTGGACTTAATCTTTTACAGCCTGCACTTAACTTAAGGGACCTTGGATTGTCTGAATTAAAAATTGGACAGATTGATCAACTGGTAGAAAATCTACTTCCTGGATTTCGTAAAGGCAAAAACATTTCCTCCCATTGGCACACATCTCATGTTTCTGCACAGTCCTTCTTTGAAAATAAATATGGTATGTTAATATACTTTTGGTTTTAATTAAAATAAGCCATTTTAGTAATATTAATTATTTTAATAGATATCATTTATTAGCATTTGCTATGGGTTAGATTCTTTCCTGATTTTTCTTTCATTTTTATTTTTTTGTAAGTCTTCACATTAGAATAATATTAGATGTACAGAAAAATTGCAAAGTACAGAGTTTTCATATGCCTTTCATCTTGCTTCCCTCTAATGTGGACATTTTATATAACTGTAGTACATTGTTAAAACTAGGAGGATAACGTTGATACAATTTATTTATTATTTATTTATTTGTTTTATGGAGATAGAGTCTCACTCTTGGTTAGGCTGGTCTTGAACTCCTAAGCTTAAGCAATCCACTTGCCTCAGTCGCCCTGAATGCTAGGATTATAGGCTAAGTCACTATGCCTGACTAGGACAATATTTTTAACGAAAGTACAGATCTTTTGGATTTCAGTAAAATTTGATTTCCCCAAATCAGTAGTTTTTCTACTGGTGTCCCTTTTCTTCTGCAGGATTTAATCTTGCATACTATATCACATTTAGAAGAATGTGGGGGGGGGGTTTGTTTGTTTTAATTTTAAGTGACAAACATTTATTGAATTCTAGGTAATATACTTAATCTCTTCGTTGTGGTGTCTTTTATGAAATTTCTATGTATTTTCTTATTTGAGTCTTGTAACAATCTGGTATTATAATCAGACTTACTTTGCAGTCTGATGAAAGGATGTCAAATTCATTAGAATCTCTTTAGCTGTCATTTAAACAAAGCTATGAAAGGCCAGGAATAAAAAAGCAGATTTGAGTAGTTTATGATGAAGGTTTGATTTGAATCTATACTTTGCATAAACTTAATTCATTTGTTAATTCTTTATTTTTCCTTTGTCATTATTTTACAAAGAGGCATTAAAAAATGGAAGAGTGAGAAAAAAATCAACTGGCTTTTAAGCTTGGAGAATTAGTATAAAAATCTGCTTGTATTTTATACCTTTATACCGTCTTCTAAAGTGCTTGGCCCATAAAGTACAATTTTTTTGTTATATTATTATTTCTAGTGTTCTTCTAGTCTGTATATTTGCATTTACTTTCTTTTTCTTTATGTAGTTTTTTTGCATTTACTCTTAAGGTTATTCCTCATTCTGCTGGCTGCTTGCTCAGTTTAGGCAGGCAGAGGTTTTAGGAAGGAATTTTTTGACTCCACTCTGAGGCCTGAATTTTAATGAGAACACGCAGACAGATGATAACTTCTTATGGCTTCTATTGTTGCTAGTGCTGACCTTTTTTCCCTAGGATCTTAGGTATAAAATACAATGGGACGCATAAGTCAAGACAAGGAGTTAGGAAGGATCACTGAAGTATTCATGGCTTATAGCCATGGAAGAAACTTTCTTTATACCCAATGACTATGGAAGCGATACGAGCTTTATGGAAGCTTTACTATAGAGCTTTATGATGTTTTATAGTATTATAGTTTTTGAACTTAGTATCTCAGAAATAGCAGTTCTTTATCCCTTTATGCACTTAACTAATAATTTTAACCTAAACATATTTATCTTTTACCTCTATTGATTTGAATTTACTTTCATCCGCTCTTCTGATTTGCATACTGGGGAGGTGGGTGGGCGGGGAACTAATAATCTAATCAACAAATGATAGACCAAGCCAAGAACTCTATTGTGTAGTTAGATTAGCAATGCTTTAGATATTTTCATAAAAGAATAATCTTTTGATGGACAAGTAAAAGTTGAAATCAATTATATTGTTATTTTACTAGTATTCGATAAAATTATTGATATTTCATAATGATTTTTGGCTTGGCAGTTGGAAAATTTACTTTTTGCAATTTCTCTCCAGGTTACTTAGATATATTTAGTACTTTACGTTCCTCTTGCTTATATAGACGTCATTCAAGAGCTCTTCAAACCATTTGTTCAGATCTTCAGTACTGGCCAGGTAAGAAGCAGTAACATATTTATTTTGGAAAAAAAAAGAAAAATTTATATATTCTGATTTGTCTTTCTTAATGGTATTAATGTTTATAAACATTTATTTGCATTTCACAGTAGGACCTTAGGAGTATTTGGTACTCTTGATTAGTTTGGGTGCCTCTGTATAATTTTTAATCCGGAAAACAAATAATAAGAGCTATATTTTGAGTGTGATAAGTGCCACAGAAAATTTAAGCTCTAGGGAACTTATCAATATTTGTTCCAAAATAATTGATTGAGCAAATTTGCTTACTTGCCCTCACTTTCAAAGCCCATTTAAGTGATAGAAGAAAATATATAAAAATGAGAAAAAGTTAGGAAAACACCAGAGGTCTTTTATTAATGGGCCAGAAATTTGAGGACTTTCAATAAGTTATAAAATAGATGAAATTAAATTGATAGCAAAATCAAATTTGTATTCATTCGTGTATTTATTGAATACCAGCACTGGTAATAGTTAGGTGATAGTAATAATTTAAATGAAAAAAATATGTTTCCAGCTTTATGGAATTTACAGTAGAATGTCATGAAAGAAGTGAATACTACTACTGGAACTCAGCAATAACCCCAAGCACAGAGTCAATAATAAATAGTTGAAAGATTGCCAAAAATGGGTTAATAGAGCAGATAAATAAAGCTTTTAGCTTTTAGTTAAATTAGCAAAAAATGCCTTTCTAATAAGGTGTGAGTATGTGTGTTGTGTGTTGAGGGGATTCTGTCTCCAGAGACTCCTGATTTCAACTTTTATGACAAAGACATAGGACAGTACCCCAGATTACTTTTGTTTTAAATCATATGTACATAGAAGGTATATTAGGCATTCACCATAGTTCATGTTTTATAATCTGATATATTTCCTACCTTAGTAAGTGTTGAAGAAACCCTTTTGCAGTCAGTGCTAACTGCTGTATTCTTTACAAATATAAATGGATTAACAAGATTCTCCACATATTTGAGGAAAATTTCTAGCATGAAAAAGAGGCACCAACTTCATCAAAGAGACTGATAATCCTCAAGAAATTAATGCAGAAAACCAATGAATAAGACATGTGATAATATTTTTAGATGTTCATGGAAGATTTATAAAAACTGAGCATGTATTAGAGTATTAAAAATATCTTAATGTTTATAGTATTATAATTCTAAGGTCAGATTCTCTCATCGTCAGATAATAAAATTAATAAAACAGTAAAAAAACCCTAAATACTTAAAATTTGAAACCCTTATTTCATAAATATTTAATGGCTATGGGGAAATCAAAACAAATTACAGATGCAGAAGTGAACCACAGTAAAAATAACCGTGTGTGGCTCGGCGCCTGTGGCTCAACAGGCTAAGGCACCAGCCACGTACACCTGAGCTGGCGGGTTCGAGTCCAGCCCGGGCCTGCCAAACAACAATGATGGCTGCAACCAAAAAAAAAAAAAAAATGGCTGGGTGTCGTGGCGGGCGCCTGTAGTCCCAGCTACTTGGGAGGCGGAGGCAGGAGACTCGCTTGAGCCCAGGAATTGAAGGTTGCTGTGAGCTGTGATCTCACAGCGCTCTATCCAGGGTGACAGCTTGAGTCTCTGTCTCAAAAAAAAAAGAAATGTGCTTAAGGCTCAGCATCCATACCTCAGTGGTTAGGGTGCCAGCCACATCCATCAGGGCTGATGGGTTCCAACCTGGCCCCGGCCAGCTAAACAAACAAAAATAGCGAGGCGTTCTGGCAGGCATCTGTAGTCTCTGCTTCTAGGGAGGCTGAGGAAAGAGAATTGGTTGAGCCCAAGGGTTTGAGGTTGCTGTGAGCTATGACACCACCGCACTCTTTTAAGGGCAACAAGGTAAGACTATGTCTCAATAAATAAATAAAAAGAAAGAAATGTGCTTAAACTATATTATGACTAAGAAATACAAGAGTGATTTCACATTTTTAGTAAGTCTGTTAATTCATCATATTAATTAGAAAAGAAAAATTATTTCAGTGTATGATAAAAAGGCACATGATATATTTTGATTGATATGTTTTCTAAAAACTCTTAGAAAACTAGAAACTTAGAAAATGGATGGAAACATTTCATATTTCTTAAAGCATCTTTTATATTCCTGTTAATTGAGAAACATGATGTTTATAGACTGTTGATTTTTTCACCATTATTTAGAGGTCCTGAATAGTATGATTAAAAGAAAAATGAGCTGTATATAAATTAAAGGAACAGGTAAAATTATAATTTGCAGGCAATATATTGCTTACCAGAAAATTCAAGAAAATCACCCCCCAAAATAGAAAAAGTAGTAAAAGTGGCTACCAAGATAAAGGCATAAAAGTCAATAGTTTTCTTTATGTTCTAGCAGTAGGTTTTACTTACATTTTCTGCAAAATCTACATATATATAAAATACATACACATACGTATGTATACTAAGCTTAAGGAATTAAAGAGTTGTATAAAATAAAATGAGAGAAAGCCATAATCATGTTTGGAAGGACTAGATTATTAGAACACTATCAGTTTATGCCCAAATTTATAAATTTGTACAATTCTGATCAAGAGTCTGAAGAGGTGTTTTGGGAATTGAGAAATTGACTGATGTATTGATTGGCAGGATCTCATTTTGTTGCCCAGGCTGGAGTGCAGTGATTTCATCATAGCTCACTGCAACCTCAAATTCCTGAGCTGAAGGGATCCTCCTGCCTCAGCCTTCCGAGTAGCAGGGACTACACTACGTTGTGTACTACCACACCCAGCTAAATTTTCTACTTTTCACAGAGGCAGATCTCTATTGCTCAGAGTGGTCTTGAATCCTAGGCTGGAGTGATCTTCTGTCTTGGCTTCCCACAGTACTGAATTACAAGGCATGAGCCACTGCATCAGGCTAAAAATTGATTTTAAACTTAATTTGGAATATATGTTAAAAAACAGTGTTGGCTCGGCGCCTGTGGCTCAACGGAGTAAGGCGCCAGCCACATACACCTGAGCTGGCGGGTTCGAATCCAGCCCGGGCCTGCCAAACAACAATGATGGCTGCAACCAAAAAAATGGCCGGGTGTTGTGGTGGGCGCCTGTAGTCCCAGCTACTCGGGAGGCGGAGGCAAGAGACTCGCTTGAGCCCAGGAATTGGGGGTTGCTGTGAGCTGTGATGCCATGGCATTCTATCTAGGGTGACAGCTTGAGGCTCTGTCTCCAAAAAAAAAAAAGAAAAAGAAAAACAGTGTTAATGAGGGTGAATTTTCTTATAGATGACCTTTAAAATCTTAGTTTGGCAGTAGAACTCTAATCAAATCAAAATGCAGAAAAAACAACAGATTAAACAGTATGGGCTGCATGTGAAGGCTCCTGCTTATAATCCTAGCACTTAGGGAGGCCACTGTGGGAAGATTGCTTGCACCCAGGAGTTCGAGACCAGCCTCAGCATAATCAAAACCCCCATCTGTACAAAAAATGGAAAAATTAGCTGGGTGTGATGGCACATACCTGTAGTCTAGCTCCTTAGGCAGCTGAAGCAGAAGGATTGCTTGAGCCCAGGAGTTTGATGTTGTAGTGAACTAAGGTTATGGCCACTGCACGCTAACTCAGGTGACAGAGTAAGAACCTATCTCAAAAAAAAAAAAAAAAAGAAAAAGAAATGTATATATGTTAGCCATATAAATTACTATATCACATAATCCAAAGACAGATTAAAATATTCAATATATATATATATATATATAAAATTCAAGAATGCTATGCATAGTATACATATTCTATACATGGAAAAATGTGCAAAGAGCATGAATAGTCAGTTTACTGAAGAAATATAATAATACAAAAGTATCTGGGAAATACAGAGTAAAAGAAGGTACAATTTTTTTACCCATCAACTTTGTACAAATTTAAAAGATTACCCATTATTGACAAGGGTATGGAGAAAAGGATACTCATTTTCATTGGTGGGCACATAAATTGCTAATAGCCTTGTCAGAAGACAATTAATTTAGCTGTCAAAAAATTTAAACCTTACAGTTTCACTGTGAATTTAGTTTACATCTGCTGAAGGGTATATGTATAAGAATATTCACTGCAGTACTATTTCTAGCAACAGAAAACAGGAAACATGTTCACAGTGAACTGGTTGAATAAATTGTATTCTGGCAAATTGGAAAACTGTGAACGGCCATTCAACTGAATGCACTGTCCAATTCTGAAAAGTATGCATGATGTTTTGCTAAGTGAAAGAAGATGGTTGTAAAAACTTGTGTACTATTTCCAGAGTAATTTTTCTAGAAGAGCATGTATGCATGCATAAAAGGGTAGTGGTGGAATTAACAGTGCTTCTCATAAGTAGGAGTGGGGGCTATTAGGGAATTAGAAGACAGTGGTTTTTACTTGATATTCTTTCATATCATTTTTTGAAAGAACATTTTGTAATTATCAAGAAAATGTAAAAGGTAATTATATAGATTTAGTCTATTTTCTAGATTTGGCTTTTTTTGAAAAAGCTCACAGTTTATCAGAGTTGCTGTCCTGTTTTCTAAATTATACATTATTGTAAAATCCCTGACTTTTCTAATTTGTTTTTTCCCCTGTCAACACAAAATAAATGGAATATTTAAAGTTCTTTTTGGAAAAAGGGTGACAGGAAAATTATAAAAGCAGGCATGTTGAAGTTTAGGCAAAATAATGAGCTAGGCTATACAGGGATGGTGTCAGAGTTTAGAATCCTAGGCATTTTTCTTTTCTTGTAATAGTTTCCAGTGAAAGTAACTGATACTGTTTCGTTCAGTTTTTATACAGTCTCGGGGTTTTAAAACTTTGAAATCAAGAACACGACGTCTACAGTCCACCTCTGAAAGATTAGCTGAAACACAGAATATCGCACCATCATTTGTGAAGGTAATTAGACTTTTTTTCCTGTGTTCCAAAAAGCAAATATTTTCAAGTTTAGAAAAAAACGAGAATCTTTAATATCTGATTTTTTGTTGTTGGCAGGTAGGTTTTCTACCTTCTTTCCACTTAACGATAAGGGATTAGTGACTGAGTAATCACTGACTTTTCCAGACACTAGACTTATCTATCCACTTGTTAGACATTTCCCTCTGATTTTTTCCCCACCAATCTACATCTGCTTAGGTGCTGTCTATGTTAATGACCCAGTGGCCACCCAAGCTAGAAACTCAGTGATCAACCTAGATTTGTCTATCTTTCCTCGCCTGCCACATCCATTAACTATCAAGTCCTGTTGATCAACCTCTTTCTTAAGCATTTCTTTCTTTTTCTTTTCTTTCTTTTTTTTTTTTGTCACCCTCAGTAGACTGCTATGGCGTCACAACTCACAGCAACCTCAAACTCTTGGGCTCAAGCAATTTTCTTGCCTCAGCCTCACAAGACCTGGCTAGTTTTTTTTTTTTTGCAGTTTTCCTTGTTGCGTAGCAGGCTAGGGCTGGGTTCAAACCCACCTGCCTCTGTGTATGTGGCTTGCCTCCTAACCATTGAGCTCCGGGCACTGAGCCCTTGTAAACATCTCTTAAAATTCACTGCCATACACAGGCTATAGCTGTTTCTTGCTTGCATTACTCTAATACATAGTTAATAGTCATTGAATCTCTTTGCCTCTTGTCTTTGCTTGCAGTTTGTCCTCTAGATTGCCACACAGTGAATTTTTCCCAAGTGCTGATCTAATTAGTTTTCTGTACTGTCACACTTATCAGGGCATTTCATTATTTGTCCTCTACTTACCCTTTTCCTGTTCTCATCTTGGCATATGCCACTACATGCCCCTGTCCTCCTCCCTTGGCTTTTAAGTCTTGTAATGTAAAATTGCTTTTTCAGTACTTGAGCATTGAAGGCTGTTGTTTCATGCCTCTGTCATGTTGTTTATTTTTTGTTGTTTTTTTTTTTTTTTGAGACAGAGCCTCAAGCTGTCACCCTGGATAGAGTGCCGTGGCATCACAGCTCACAGCAACCTCCAATTCCTGGGCTCAAGCGAGTCTTGCCTCCACTTCCCAAGTAGCTGGGACTACAGGCACCTGCCACAATGCCCGGCCATTTTTTGATTGTAGCTGTCATTGTTGTTTGGCGGACCCAGGCTGGATTCAAACCCGCCAGCTCAGGTGTACATGGCTGGCACCTTAGCCTGTTGTACAGGTGCCGAGCCTCATAGTACTTCTAATATAATACCAAAATGACTTAAGAAACTTAGTTATTTACATATCTTTCCCCAGTAGTCTTGAAACTTTCAGATTAGTGACTTATCTTTATGTTATCAGAACTTAAAACTTAGGTCAGGGATCAGCGCCCATAGCACAGTGGTTATGGGGCCAGCCACATACACCGAGGCTGGTGGGTTCAAACCTGGCCTGGGCCAGCTAAAACAACATTGACAACAGCAACAAAAAATAGCGAGGCATTGTGGCGGGCGCCTGTAGTCCCAGGACCTTGGGAGGCTGAGACAAGAGAATTGCTTAAGCCCAAGAGTTTGAGGATGCCGTGAGCTCTGATGCCATGACACTCTACTGAGGGTGACATAGTGAGACTCTGTCTCAAAAAAAAAAGAAAAGAACTTAGGTCAGGTATAATAAGTTAATGAAATTTTTTTTCTCTAGCAGAAATAAAGGAGTATGATCATTAAACCGTTAGAACCCTAAGGTAGTATGTGGCCTATTAACTGTTTTAAGTGTAGTGTTCTTATGGAGAATAATAGTCACTCTCTTCATATTATTAACTGATTGATGCAGGTATAGGATCTAGTGTTAGTTTCCTAGTCATTGCTTAAGTAATTTATTTTAGAGTGTTAGTCTGTTTCTTAACATTGACAATACAAATTAAATTCTAGAATTTTAATGATTATTTTATGAGTGGTTGTAATATTGCTAGGGAGTGTTATTATCTATTGTAGTCAACCAATACCGATGTTCTGTTTGTATATTTAGGGGTTTCTTTTGCGGGACAGAGGGTCAGATGTTGAGAGTTTGGACAAACTCATGAAAACCAAAAACATACCTGAAGCTCACCAAGATGCATTTAAAACTGGTTTTGCAGAGGGCTTTCTGAAAGCTCAAGCACTAACACAAAAAACCAATGGTAAGTTAATTTGGCACCATCCATATTTGAGAAGAGTAACTGAAAGGAAGTCATCTTCTTTCATGACTATATTTAAGTTACAAATACCTTTTCTAAAATCATCTTTTTATTGGTTATATTCCACTATATTTTTAACTTAAGCTGTATGGAAATGGAACTACTGTGACAGTTTCACCTTCTCAAGAAGAAAAAACAAATTAAAGCATAGTGACTTCATGAAGTTTTTGATAACAGGGTGCTGAAAGGAAGTTACAGCAATTATACAATGGAATGCCATATTTCCAAATTGCACGTGGATGAAATATGATTATTAAGAATCGCCTAATATTTGCATTTCATTGAGCTGTCATATTTAACTGATATCATTTGATTTAAGCCTTCTCTTCTCTTCTAGATTCCCTAAGACGAACCCGTCTGATTCTCTTTGTTCTGCTACTGCTTGGCATTTATGGACTTTTAAAAAACCCATTTTTATCTGGTAAAATCTCTTTATTTATCTAAGTTGTTAATTTTTTATGCTTTATTTTTTTTATTTTTTATTTTTTTTGAGACTCAGCCTCAAGCTGTCACCCTGGATAGAGTGCAATGGCATCACAGCTCACAGCAACCTCCAATTCCTGGGTTCCAGCGAGTCTCCCTCCTCCGCCTCCCAAGTAGCTGGGACTACAGGCGTCCACCACAATGCCTGCCCATTTTTTGGTTGCAACCATCATGGTTGTTTGGCGGGCCCGGGCTGGATTCGAACCCGCCAGCTCAGGTGTACGTGACTGGCGCCTTAGCCCGTTGAGCCACAGGCGCTGAGCCAATTTTTTAGGCTTTAAACACTCATTTCCATTTTGTGTTTAGTCTAAGAATTAAAGAAAACATTAATGTTTAAAGTTACACTATTATATCTAGGCTTTTATTCCTAGTAATAGTTTCTCATATTGTTAGAAAAAATACCTTTCCAAATATAAAATTTAAAAATTATATAGAACTAATTTTATAATAACAATACAAATTTATGGTCTGTTTCAAAGATTAATAAATTGGATTTTTCTTAAAATTACATTGAATGACTCCTTTATTCAGTTTGCTTATCTACAAAACTTTATCTAAAGTAAGTAAAAATATTAGATTTAAATAGTTCCAGTTACTTTATGATTAAGGATCTATATACATCTTTTTTTTTTTTTGGCCGGAGCTGGGCTTGAACCCGCCATCTCTGGCATATGGGGCCGGCACTGTACTCCTCTGAGCTACACGCGCCGCCAGGATCTATATACATCTTTAAAAAATATTTTGGTGGCCTAAAATTGTTAGTCTCCATTTTAGAATTACTATTTAACTTTGCTCTCCAAACTTGTATGTTCTTGATGTGTTAAGTATTTCTTTTTAACCCTGTATTTTTGCCTACTTTTTTCTTTTTTTTTGAGATAGAATCTCACTTTGTCGTCTTTGGTAGAGTGCGGTGGTGTCATAGCTCACAGCACCCTGAAACTCTTGGGCTTAGATTCTCTTGCGTCCATCTTCAGTTAGCTGGGACTACAGGTGCCCGCCATAGTGCCTGGCTATTTTTAGAGACAGGGTCTTGTTCTTGCTTAGGCAATCCATCCTCCTAGGCCTTGCAGAGTGCTACAATAACAGGCATGTGTCTACTTGTTTTTTAATTCTACCTTTCAGTCTATCTTACTGATAGTATTTTGGGCTTCTTTTGAGGAAATGAGCAATAATTCAGCTTGCTTACATATAGCTGCTTTAGTTTGGTAGTTTTTATGCAAGTTGGATACACTGTTTAATAAATTGCCCAAGTTCATCTCAACTAATTTACTACTGTAACAAACTTATTCTGTCTTATACCTAATGATGTCATTACTGATAAGTCATTGGAGGGCAAGTAATGACATCTGTCTGCAGAAGAGGACTACATGAAAAGTTAAATTTGTTAAGCCTCACTTGTTTTTAAATGAGTGTGCCAGTTTCTCATGATAGGTTTAAGGCAGCATGTGGAGATCTGTGACCACTTGCATTGGAATGATCAAAGGTGCTTTTTAAAAATGCAGACTCTCCTCCTACAAAGGCGTGTCTATGGTTCCCCATCTTTGGACACGTAAGAATTGGAGGCAAAGAGATGTGGATTTGGAGAAGTCTGGGGCCAGCTTACTCCCCACAGGCTTTAAGATCAACTATCCCACATAGAAGAAAAGAAAGAAAGAAAAAATTGTAAATTTTTTGATTAAAAAAAAATGCAGACTCTCCTGGGACCTTTTATAATTCTACAAACCATAAAAGTGGACCACGATCTGGGGGCCTGCATTTTAACATATTTCTGAAGTCATTTTTATTCCTACCAGAGTTTGAGAACCATTAGATTCAGATTTCTATAATTAAGTATTAGAAGGAGGAAGAGGAACATAATTCGTTTTAAGTGGAAACTACACACATGTCTGTTTAATGCAAGTCATGTCTTCTTAAACATGGTTTAGAAATCCAGAAGACCTAGTTTTTGCTCCTCACTCTGATTTAATATGTGAATTTAGGACTCTGACATTGAAGTTTTCTAGGTATTGTTTTCTCGCATCTAAAAAATCAGATGGTTGGAATGTTATTACTCCATCAAATATAAACCTTTATTTTCTTCCCTTTAGTCCGCTTCCGGACAACAACAGGGCTTGATTCTGCAGTAGATCCTGTTCAGATGAAAAATGTCACTTTTGAACATGTAAAAGGAGTAAGTTAAGATTTGCTTGATATTCTGAATATCTCCAGGATGTTTTTCATGCCTACTCTATCTGCAGGATACATTTCTTAAAACAGCCAACTCTAAAGGGGTGTTGAATCTCTTTTTAGTAATGGGATGTTTGTTATTTGAGTATTGTTGAAGTGGACTGTACCCTCCTATAGAAATGATGTTCATTTATAAGAGGATTTAACCTCTAAGATACAATGCATGTTTTCCTTATTCTTTCTTGTTTTTTTTCATGTATTCTTTAATATGTTTTAAAATACAACTTTATCTTCCAAAAAAAAAAAAAAAAAGATTTGCTTGCCATCATCTTATACTATCTGATGTTGTATAAAGGTCAATATTTGATTCTGAAACTCATTCTGAAATTGAAGTAGAATCTAAAAGTATTTGAAACTTTAATATTTGGGGTAAATGATAATAGTCTGGGATCAAATCTTGTCTCTTGATGGGGATTAGTATTGATTTGTGAAGGAGCAGCATGATGTCATGGAATGAATGTGAACTTATGAGTCAAGCAGAATAATGTTTCAAATTCATTTTGGTATTTATTGCTTATGTGACTTTAAACAAATTACTTTAGATTTGCACAGATAATATGCTTGTTACACAAGAAAGATCTATATACACATCTTTAAAAAATAATAAATGGAGCTGAGGCACAGTGGCTAATTTGTGTAATCCCAGAGCTTTAGGAGGCTAAAGTGGAAGGATATATATGCATACTTTTATATAATCCTTAAAAATATTAATAAGGGCTCTTTATAACTTCATTACTTCATCTCCTTAATCCTTTCCTATTTTTTCCAACAGGTCTTATATTTCTCAATTGGGAATTCTTTTTCCGGGAAGTTGGAGAGAATATAGTTTATATTAGTAAATGATATTTAGTTTCTTTTTTTCATTCTTACAATTTAAAGTTGGCATTTTAACTATTATTTTGAATAAACGTGTTTCAGTACATGTGATTCTTTGAATACTTTTTAAAATTGTGCTTTTTTTCAAACCAGCCAAATTCTTTTAACCATATTTTATTGAAATTTAACCAAATTTTAATGAATTTTAACATACACAAAAGTGCACAAATCATACACATGTAGTTCAGTAGCTTCTCACAAAGTGAACACATCTATGCTATTAAATTCTATCTCAAATAACAGAACATTACCTGTTTTTGAATTTTATGTAAATGTAATGCATGGAAAATATCCTCTTTGAGTCTAGCTTGTATCCAACATGATGTTTATGAGACCCATCTGTGTTATTTGCAGTTGTGGTTTCTTTATCATCTTTGCTTAGTATTCCATCATACAGATATCACAATGCTGTGTTATTTATTCTTCTTCAGGTGGACATTTGAGTTGTTCCTAGTTTTAGGCTCAAATAGTGCTGGTATAAATATTCTTACACAAGTTCTCTTGGTGAACATAAATCTTTTTTTCTGGACCTGGGAGTGGACAGAACTTTGATTTTGACCCTTAACTTCATAAAAATGTTAGTACATCTTGAATGATTTAATCGGAATAACTTTCAAAGACCATTTCAACCCTCACCAGGAAAAAAACTTGCTCTTTAATAATTCTAATATTTTCAGGAAATAGTTCTGGAAAATATCTAGAAATAAAAGGTAATTGTGACTATAAATTAGATTTTTTTTTTGTTGGAGAGACAGAGTCTCACTTTATTGCCCTTGTTAGAGTGCCGTGGCATCACATAGCTCACAGTAACCTCCAGCTCCTGGATTTAGGTGATTCTCTTGCCTCAGCCTCCTGAGTAGCTGGGACTACAGGCGCCTGCCACAACGCCCGGCTGTTTTTCTGTTTTTGCAGTTTGGCCGAGGCCAGGTTTGAACCTGCCACCTTTGGTATGTGGGGCCGGCGCCCTACTCGATGAGCCACAGGCGCTGCCCTATAAATTAGATTTTTAAGAATGCCCTTTGGCCTACAGATGTCTTGCATGTAATGCCGCTCTCCACATAGTTTCTTTTTAACCCTGGTCAATGTAATTGACTTCTATTTTCTTGCTGAGAAAATGGAAGTAGTTTGGATGATTTTTATTGAGATAGTAAGGATAGCTTGCATTATTGGAAATAATGGCTAGGAGAAACCTTTGTGTGTATTTATAACAATTATCTAATAAAATCTAACCATCATCTAAAATTTTTTGGTAAATTGTGTCACTTTAGGTGGAGGAAGCTAAACAAGAATTACAGGAAGTGGTTGAATTCTTGAAAAATCCCCAGAAGTTTACTGTGCTTGGAGGCAAACTTCCAAAAGGTAAGATATCTTCCCTTTACCGTGATTTCGTGTCAAAAAATGCTGTTACTAATTTAATGTTATTATATTTTAACTGGTTAAAATTTGGTTCTCAATTGCTATTTTACAAAATAGATGCACATTCTATACATATAGTTCTACAACCTTTTCTATAACTTACAATTTTATATAATTTCAAACATTAAGTTACAAGAATCATACAAAAAATATTGTTAATATCCTTAACCCAGTCTCACCAATTTTTTTTTCTTTTTTTTGGCCGGGACTGGGTTTGAACCCACCACCTCCAGCGTATGGGGCCGCGCCCTACTCCCTGAGCCACAGGGGCCGCCCTTTTTTTCTTTTTTTTTTTGAGACAGTCACTCTGTTGCCCTTGTTAGAGTGCTGTAGCATCACAGCTCACAGCAACCTCAAACTCTTGGGCTTAAGCAATTCTCTTGCTTTAGCCTCCCAAGTAGCTGGGACTGTAGGCACCTGCCTCAACGCCCAGTTATTTTTAGAGACAAGGTCTTACTCTTGCTCACACTGGTCTCAAACCTGTGAGCTCAGGCAATTTATCAGTCTCACCAATTTTTAATATTTTGCTGCAATTTTTTTTTGTAACTCACTTTATCACTTTACATACTTAATATTGTTAAACATTTATCACACCCAAGTGTATATTTCCTAAGAATAATGATACTCTTTTACATAACTCCTGAATAATTATTAAAATCAGGACATTCAGCATGTGTGTACACATTATTAAATGTCCAGCCATATTCAGATTTCGGCATTTGCTCCAGTCTGGTATGCTGTGTAGCGTCTCCCTCACTGCCACTGCCTGTAGGATCCAGTCCAGGATCACACATCACATTTAGTTTTTCCTTAGATATGAAACCGCTCCACAGCCTTTTTGAGGAGGGTGGGACAGGAGAGTCTTTTATGAACTTTACATTTGTGAAGAGTATAGGCTATTTATATTACAGTATTTTCTTCAGTAGTTTTTGTCTGTTGTTTTCACATAGTTACTAAACATGGTTTTTAATGACCTCATGGTATCCTTCTAACTTGTGGTTGTATTATAATTTGCCTAAGCTTTTATTTTTACTTTTTATATGGTTTCCAGTTTTTTGTTTTTAAAAATAGTATGGTGAAGGGGCAGCGCCTGTGGCTCAACGGAGTAAGGCTCCGGCCCCATGTGCCGGACGTGGCAGGTTCAAACCCAGTCCCGGCCAAAAAAAACAAACAAACAAAACAACAACAGCAACAAAAAAATAGTATGGTGAAGATCATTTTAACTCGAGTCTTTGCCCCCATATGCTTAATTATTTCCTTAGAATAAATTTCTAGAAATAGAATTGCTCAAGTGAAGGATGTCACTTTTTTTAAGGCTTGTTTTTATACTGCCACTATCTCTACAGAGAGTTCAGCAGCATATGAGATGGTTTGTATAGCTTTTGCTAATTGAGGGCACATTTATAAAATCAATGCTATTGTATTATAAGAGTGTTTAAAACCATAGAAATAGTCACATTCTTCCTCTAGCTAATCACAGTGATTATAAATGTATAGAAAAATCCTCAGGTATCTAGATGTAGTCTACAGAAATTAATATAATTTAAACCAGTTAGGTATCATTACAAAATGGTAATACTAGGGTGGTCTTAAGGTTATTATTTTAGCTTTCCTTAAAAAAACTTTTTAGGGGAGGCACCTGTGGCTCAGTGTGTAGGGCGCTGGCCCCGTATACCGAGGGTGGAGGGTTTGAACCCAGCCCCAGCCAAACTGCAACAAAAAAATAGCTGGGCATTTTGGTGGGCACTTGTAGTCTCAGCTACTGGGGAGGCTGAGGCAAGAGAATCGCCTAAGCCCAAGAGCTGGAGGTTGCTGTGAGCTGTGACACCACAGAACTCAACTGAGGGCGACATAGTCAGACTGTCTCAAAAAATAAAAAGAGAGAGAAACAAAAAAGAAAAACGTAATAGTACTATGAAAATTTCGGAACATGTGAAACTTAGAAGAATAGTACAAATTAACATCCATATCCTCGCCACTAAGGCACAACACTTGTTAACATTTTGTCCTATTTGCTTTCCGTGTATATGAATTTTTCTCCCTTAAACATTTGAAAGAAAACTGTAAATGACCACTACATCTAAATACTTTTGATAAATTTTATCAGAATAATGGCATTATCCTAAGTATACACAATAATCTTTTTTTTTTTTTTTTGAGACAGTATCACTCTGTGCCCTGAGTAGAGTACGTGGCATTGTAGCTCACAGAAACTTCAAACTCTTGATCTTGAGCAGTCTTCTTGCCTCAGCCTCCCCAGTAGCTGGGACTACAGGTGCCGGCCACAACACCCAGTGAGTTTTTCCATTTTTAGAAGAGCGGGGTCTCGTTCTTTCTCAGGCTGGTCTTGAACTCCTGAGGTGAAACGATCCACCTACCTCAGCTTCCCAGAGTGCTAGGATTACAGGCATGAGCCACTGTGCCTGGCCAACACAATAAAACACCAAAGAAAATTAACATGATTTCCTTCATATCAGGTACTCTTCCAATCTTTCTTTTTTTTTTTTTTTTGCATTTTCACCAAATATTCATAGAATTTCTTTGTTTTTTAATGAAAAAGCATCAAATTGTGTATTACACTTTTTAGTCTTTTAATCTGTTTCTGTTGAATTTTATCCTACTTATTTAGTGATAAATAGGTTTATATTCCTTTGCTTCAAGACTCTGTCCTGTCTTGTCTACTGTTGTGTGAGCAATATTTAAATAATAATGTGAAATTAGTTTTGGAGAAAATTTAAAGGGTCTCATTAGCAGAGCAAATGTGTTTTGCTTTGTTTCTAAATATGAATTATTGTTCTTCAACTTCATAATTGCATAAATTATTATTTTTTAGGTTCATGTCAAGGGATTTTTAAGAAAACCATTTGTATCATTCTTGTGTTCTTTCATTTCTAGGAATTCTTTTAGTTGGACCACCAGGGACAGGAAAGACACTTCTTGCCCGAGCTGTGGCAGGAGAAGCTGATGTTCCTTTTTATTATGCTTCTGGATCAGAATTTGATGAAATGTTCGTGGGTGTGGGAGCCAGCCGTATCAGAAATCTTTTTAGTATGTTTTGCTGTATCTTTCATAAAATGCTAATTTTTTTAAATTTTAGGGTAAGAGTGAATCATACGCTTTTTGGCTGTTGCCCCTTGAATGATAGCTGCATTAACCATTTTAGGGTCTAGACTTTAGGTAACTTCATATAGGAGCTAAGAGAGAGCTATCTTTCTTTTCTAAACAGTTGGACTTAACAGAAGAACTAGTGGAAGTTTCAAGATGAAGTTGGGGGCTGCCAAAATAGCTTTTGTTCATTATTTATCAGTTCTTTAGTATGTAATTAAAGAGTCATTAGCCTCAAACCTGATTGTACATGATACTTAGACAGCTAGGAAAAATCAATACCCAATTGTTTTTATTTTATATCCTACTTTTCAGTATTTTCCCCTCTCTCCCGTTCCCAGGATACTATTCTTAAATCACTGTAAAACTGGTTAATATTTATCTGGTTTTGTTTGAAAAGTATTGATTTCTTTTAACTTTTTGGTAACGTTTTTGTTTTCTTAGGGGAAGCAAAAGCAAATGCTCCTTGTGTTATATTTATTGATGAATTAGATTCTGTTGGTGGGAAGAGAATTGAATCTCCAATGCATCCATATTCAAGGCAGACTATAAATCAGCTTCTTGCGGAAATGGATGGGTAATTGAGTCTTCCTTTCTTCACAGAATATGGTGATACCGTGTTCCTTGTAGCATTTGTTCTTTTTTTTTTTTAATTTAATTTAATTTTTTTTTAAATATATGTATTTTATTATTCTTCATTACATTATTTCCCCCCCCACCCCTCCGTGGTAAGACAGAATTGATTTACAGAGAAGAATACAGAAAACACCAAAGCTCCTGGTAGAGGGAGAGATTTCAAGTGGGGAGAGAGATGCTCTCTCCGTTCCTCTCCCGGTCTTTCCCCGTCTCCTCCTCTAGG
>CAUYRH010002105.1:0-40501 GCA_963574655.1 Perodicticus potto
AGTCTCTTGCCTCCGCCTCCCAAGTAGCTGGGACTACAGGCACCCGCCACAATGCCCGGCCATTTTTTGGTTGCAGCCATCATTGTTGTTTGGCGGGCCCGGGCTGGATTCGAACCCGCCAGCTCAGGTGTACGTGGCTGGTGCCTTAGCCTGTTGAGCCACAGGCGCCGAGCCCTCTTTGAAGCTTTTAAAGATCTGTGGTTACAAGGCACGTTCCAAGTCTTTCTCACTGAAGAAACCAAATTTTCCCTCTTCCTACTCCTTTTCCTTCTGCCTACCCCTCCTGTCAATTCTGGCCTCTCTCCCTTCTCCATCAATCTCAACAGATGATAGGGTCACTAATCATAACCTATCCCCTCCCATCTTCCTTATAGGTGGTCCACACTGCCCCTCATCTCACAGGAAACAGCCAAGGAGATACCATGCCCAACACCCCACCTGCCTATAATACAGTGGTTCTCAACCTTCATAATATTGCAACCCTTTTTTTTTTTTTTGAGACAGAGCCTCAAGCTGTCACCCTGGGTAGAGTGCTGTGGCATCACAGCTCACAGCAACCTCCAATTCCTGGGCTTGAGCGAGTCTCTTGCCTCCGCCTCCCAAGTAGCTGGGACTACAGGAGCCCACCACAACGCCCGGCCATTTTTTAGTTGCAGCCGCCATTGTTGTTTGGCGGGCCGGGCTGGATTCGAACCCACCAGCTCAGGTGTACGAGCCACAGGCGCCGAGCCAATATTGCAACCCTTTAATACAGTTCCTCATGTTGTGGTGACCCCCAACCATAAAATTATTTTTGTTGCTACTTCATGTGTGCAAAAATTTGTATTTTCCAAAATTATGTGTTTTCTGATGGTCTTGGGCAACCCCTGAGAAAGGGGCATTCAACCCCCAAAGGGGTCACGACCCACAGGTTGAGAACCACTGCTAATAGATTTTTTAAAAATGCAAAAGTCTAAAATACCCATTGGTGACATATATTTTTCTTTTTGTAGAGACAGAGTCTCACTTTATCACCCTCGGTAGAGTGCTGTGGCATCACAGCTCACAGCAACCTCCAACTCCTGGGCTTAGGCGATTCTCTTGCCTCAGCCTCCCGAGTAGCTGGGACTACAGGCGCCCACCATAATGCCTGGTTATTTTTTTGTTGCAATTTGACCGGGGCCTGGTTTGAACCCGCCACCCTTAGTATATAGGGCCGGTGCCCTACCCACTGAGTCACAAGTGCCACCCTGCCTCACATGTTTTGAAGATTTGTTGTAAAGTTCCTGCACATTTTGGATTATGGCTGCCAGGGGCAAGGAGTCTGCACTGATTCTGAGAGGCTCAGGGAGTCCTGGGGTGAATAAGCCTACTAGGGGTACTTAGAAACCTGAGCACAGAACACTTCAGGGTTCACAGATGGTCACGTGAGACGGCCCACACCCAAGTCCCAACTACTGCAGTGGCCAACGCAGCCCAGGAGTTCAGGGCTGTAGTCAGCTGTGATCAGGCCTGTGAACAGCCTCTGCACTCCAGCCTGGGCAACATGGCAAGACCCCATCTGTAAAACCAATCAACCAACAAAACTTCATAGAACTGTACTTCAGAAGAAGTCATGATTGAAAATAACATTCACCCAACGGGCAAGATGAGAACATGTGTGACTGAAGCTCCAGAGCCCCAGCTGAGGCTCAATAAAAGGTGAGGACGCTGAGAAGGGTCCTGAGGAAGGGCGCCCAGTCGTGCCGGAACCTGGGCCAGGGCACGGCGGGGCGTGTGATCTCTGCGCCATGGGGCAGGGCAGGAGCAGGCGAGGCAGGCCTCACGCCTCCCTGGCAGTGGGGCTTGAGCCCACACAGGGCCGGTTTTGAAATCTTTTGCTGCAGTTTTCTGGAAAGCTTGAAACATTGAAGAGAATATTCATAAGTTTACGAATCTCTCATGAATCAAGAGAAGTCTGGCCCTGGGTCTGTCCTCTCCAGCGGGCTGGGTAAAGCTCCTTCCACCTGTCACCCTGGCCGGGACATCGCTCTTCGCTCCAGAGCCCTTCCTGAGCTCCTGCGGGCGGCGGTGTCCGCGCCCGGCCGAGCCCCTACCCCTCCCCGGCCCGAGGGGCGCCTACGTGGCGGTGGGAGCGGGCGGCCGCCAGGACGACAGCTGGGGGGGCGGCCCTGACCTTCCCGAGATCGATGCTGCGGCGCGGCCGGGCCGCCTGGAGCCAGGGCGGTGCTGAGCGCCTGCAGCTCGCCCCCCTTCCCGGGCGCCGCTATAAAGGGGGCTCGGGGGCTCGGCTGCGGCTGCGGCTGCGAGCGCTCGGCACCGCACCCTGCCATGTCCCCCCGGGCGTTGCTGCTGCTACTGCCGCTGCTGCTGCTCCTCGGGGCCGCCGCTGCGCGCCCCGCGCCCCCCAGGTGAGCCCGAGTCCCTTACCGGCCCTCCCCAGCCCAACCCGGGCCGGGACTGTCCGCGCCCCCCACCCCGCCCCGGCGTGGCCCTGACCTCGCCTGCTCCGCCAACCCCCCAGGGCCCGGCGACACTCGGACGGGACGTTCACCAGCGAGCTCAGCCGCCTACGGGAGAGCGCGCGGCTGCAGCGTCTGCTCAAGGGCCTGGTGGGCAAGCGCAGGTGAGGGCGGCAGGTGTGGGTGGAGCCGAGGGGGACGCGTGCGGGGCCCGCTGAGGTGGGCAGGCCGGACGTCAGACCTCCAGCTCCAGGACTAATTCTCTGGTTTGTTGGGTGGTGGGGCAGCGAGCAGGACGGAGGAAACAGCACAGCCGGGTCCAAGCCCGTGGAGGGCCCTCTCTGCCTGCTGTGGTCCCCAGGGCCCCCCCTGCTGCCCTGGTGAGCACCCCGCTGGCTCCTCCAGCCCCCTTCCATATCCTGGGGCCCCGGGGATAGCGCTGGTGACCAGAGAAGGCCCACTTTCAACAGCTGGGTGGGGTCACCAGCTCCACGCTCCCAGCCCCTGAGCTGCCTGCCTGTCTCCGCAGGACGCCCCTGAGGGCCCCCCTGGATTGGACCTGGTCTCCCCAGCTGCCCCCTGGGCCCAGGTCTGGGGTTATGATTTCAGAACCAGCAGCTGCCACTGCTAAAGGAACCTGGAGAACCTGAAGAGGCCTGAGGTGGAAGGACCCTCCCCACCACTGGACCTGGTCAAGGAGCCCGGACAGGGGAGAGGGGATGGGGGAGGGGACTTGTACTGGGCATCAATAAAGGAAGAATTCAGACCCTGGCCCCGGGAGTCTGGTGTGTCCCTCCTCTGCTGTGGAGGCAGCCCTTGCTCAGTGGGGCTGTCAGGTGAAGAAGGCCTCACCCATCCCACGGAAGGGCTGTGATCACACCCAGCTGCCCTTTAAACTGGAGGCCAGTCAGGCGCCTCCCCCTGTCTTTGGCATCAGGGCCACCTCCTGTCCTGGCTGAGCTCCCCCTGCTCCCACCCTGGCCCTTGTCATCCACTTAGCAAACATCAGGGGCTCAGGACACCCCCACTCCTGCCCCAGGGGCCACATGGTCAGTGTTTATGGAGGGGGTGATGGGGAGAGTGTGATGAGGGGGCTCAGGTGAGTGGGGAGTGGTGGCAGTTGGGGGTGTCACCAAGGATGCCAGGAGTCCACTCCAGAGTGAGGACTCTAGACTATAAATCTTAGCACCAATATGTCAGGCTGTGTGGTCTGGGACTAGGGGTCTGGCCGTTCAGAGTCTGGAGGAGGTGGGGGTGGTGCAGGAGACCTGGTAGCACTCCATGGTGTCAGGAGCGTCAGAGTGGAGCAGTGTGGCTCAGTGCCAGCAGAGGAAGGCCAGGAGCCTCAAGTGCAAAAGGGTCCCACTGCCCATTAGGTGGCCTCCCTCCCGATGTCACCCCATGGCTTCTCCCCAGCTGCTGGGGATGGGGGATTTGGATGCCAAAGAAAGGGTCAGGGCAGGTGGGGAGCCACACTGGACTCCATCCTCCTGTCTGTCCAGCACCAGGGCCCTCCAAGATCCTCCAGCTGCCATCTCTATCACCATGACCCTGCCCAGCTCCACCCAGAGCACAGGCAGGGGTGTCCCCAGGACACAGAGAAAAGAACCTTTTCTCTTGGGACCTGGATAGGAAGTGCAAGGAAGGGGAGTGGGTCTGGAAGGGAGCCCCTGGTGTCTGAGCTGCAAGAGGCAGCCTTAGGGACTTTGTATAAAGGAGATTCTAGGGAAGAGCCAAGCAGAGGGCAGCCTGGATTTGGGATAGAAAACCCAGACACAGGACTGAGCCCAGCACTCCTGCCTTCTTTCCTTAGCCCTCTGCCTCTCCCCAGTCTGCACCTACCCCCAGTTTTTACCATCCCAACCCCCAGGCCGTGGCCCTGGACCAGCCTCGGCCACTTGCCACTTTGGTGCCTGTGGGCTGAGTCCCCAACAGACCCCACACACGGCCCAGCTTGGGACAAATGGCCACCCCATGTTCCCTGGCTGCTGCAGCTGGACTGAGCCGGCCGGCGGGAGCCCCCTTGGTGGAGGCTGGTCATAAAGATCATAAATTGGGCGGTGCCTGGCAGGGACAAAGGTCGTTGAGGCAGGAACTTTGCCAGTCCTAGACGCCAGACTGGCTAGGACCCTCCCGCCAGGAGCCAGCTGCCAAGATGGGGGCTTGGGCCTGGTTAGGGCCACCCCTGCTGTTTCTGGGGCTGCTTGGTCGACCCCCGGGTGCCACGGCCCAAGGTACGTGCTGGGTGGGGGTGTGCAGGGCTGGGTGGTGGGGGTTGGGGGCACTGACCCCTCCTCTCCAACCTCACAGTCTGCTCTGTGAACAACACCTTCTTCGAGGTCAAGGAGAACACAAATCTCACTGAGCCCCTGGTTGACATCTATGTCCCGGACGACCAGCAGGTGGCCCTGGGACCCTTGTCCACTACTTTTGCATTTCGGATCCAGGGGAGCCAGCTGTTTCTCAACGTGACTCCTGATTATGAGGTGGGCTGCAGGCTGGCTGGGGTATGCCCCACGGGACACAGGCAGGCACCCACACCCTCCTCTGGAGTGGGGCTCCCTGGGGATCTTGGGGTCACACTTTCCCTGGAAGGGCCTAAGAGCTCTGTGCTCCTAAGACGGCCTCTGACCCCTCTCAGGCCCTGACTGAGAGGCGGGGTGGGGCTGTTTGGCTGCCAGGCCCATGCCCTCCCCACCAATGACCCTGGGCCAGCACCTGCCCCTCTCGACCTCAGTCTCCCCACTGTGAAATGGGGACAGTGGCTGTGGCCACTGGGCAGGGGATTCCCAATTCCCAAGGCCCCTCTGCCTCCACAGGAGAACACGTTGCTGCAGGCCCACCTGGAGTGCACGAGGGGGGGCACGTTGGTGAGTCCTGCCCTCACCCCTCTCTCGCCCCATCGCTGGGGCTCAGCTGGGCTCTGTTCTTCCTATCTAAGGTCACTCCTTGGTGACCTCAGCCAGGTGTGCTTTTAAATGTCATCCCTCCACTGAGGTCACCCACACTTCCTCCAGCTAGGTTCTGAGCTTCAGACACAGGAACCCCCAGGTCCTTCCCCATCCCTGACATCTGTCCAGCAGATACCCCACCCAGAGAGGCTCCCAGGTCCCCACCTGTTCCCCTACTCCCCCTGCTGGTTACTGGGACCTTGAGTCTTGCTCTTCCTTCCTGGGCCAGACCCAGAATTGCCCCCCTTCTCCCTCTTCCAGCCCCCACCAGACTCTCAGCACCTGCACTTCTTTCTGAAAACTTTCCACCAGTCCACCTGCTGCCCTTTGCCCTGCTCATCCCAGTCTGCTCTCCCCAAGGCACAGCAGTCCCTGTGGGCCTCATAAGCCCTGCTCTGCCTGAAACCTGCAGGACTCTTTCCTCAGAGCTGAACACCTCTGCCCACAGCCCTGCCCCTTGGCCTGGAGCGGTGTGCCAACTCCTCAGCCCCACTCAGCTCTGGGCTCTCTCACCCGGTCAGAGGATCTCCCAACCACCCACCTCTCCACGCGGTCCACCCCCATGCTTCATTTTCTAGCCTTTTATTCTGTAAAGTTGTGAAAGAGAGCACAGGCCCCCCAGTGACTGGACATTACCCGTAAGTGCCTCAGGATGTGTCTTTAAAAGATAAGGACCCTTCTTTTTTAAACATTAGCTGTGGTACCAGTTGTCATGTCTGAGAACTGCAGTGACTCGAGTCACTGCCACACATCCAGCAATTGTCTGTTCTCCCTGAGGTCTCATAAGGTCTTTTACAATTTTTTGTTTGAATCAAGATCCAAGCAAGGTGCACATAATGCAACTGGTTGATATTTCTTTTTCTTTTTGTTTTTGGAGACAGAGTCTCACTACGTTGCCCTCGGTAGAGTGCTGTGGCATCACAGCTCACAGCTCAATTCTTGGGCTTAAGCGATTCTCTTGCCTCAACCTCCCATGTGGCTGGGTCCACAGGCACCTGCCACAACACCCGGCTATGACAAAAAACATTTTTTGTTGTAGTTATCATTGTTTAGCAGGCCCTGGCCGGGTGTGAACCTGCCAGCCCTGGTACATGTGGCTGGTGTCCTAACCACTGAGCTCTGGGTGTCAAGTCCAACCGGTTGATATTTCTCTGAAGTTTCCTTTCTTCCTCCTCCCTCCCTCCTTTCCTTCCTCTCTCCATCCATCCATTCCTTCCTTCCTTCGTTCCTTCCTTCCTCCATCTCTCCTTTCTTTCCATCCCTTCTTCCCTCCCTCCTTCCTTCTTTCTTTTTCTTGAGACAGGGTGTCACTGTTACTAAGCTGGAGTGCAATGTCATAAACACAGTTCACTGCAGCCTTTAACTCTTGGGCTCAAGTGATCTTCCTGCCTCAGCATCCTGAGCAGCTGGGACCACAGGCATGTGCCACCATGCTCAGCTAATTAAAAAAAATTGTTTTAGAGACAGGGTCTTGCTATGTTGTCCAGGCTGGTCTTGAACTCCTGAGCTCAAATGACCCTCCCACCTCTGGTGCTGTCTCTCAAAGTGCTGGAATTACAGGCTTAACCCCACCCCCCCCAGCCTGGCTTCTTAAGTTTCTTTTACCTTGTTTTTGTTGTTGAGACAGAGTCTCACACTATTCCCTGAGCAGGGTGCAGTGGTATCATAGCACAATGCAACCTCATACTTGTGGGCATTCTGCTGCCTTAGCCTCCTGAGTTGCTGGAATCACAGGCAAGGTCCCTGATGCCGGCTGGGTTTTTTACTTTTTGTGGAAACGATATCTCACTCTTGCTCAGACAACTCCTGAGCTCAAGCAATCCTCCTGCCTCAGCCTTCCACAGTACAAGGATTTTAGGTGTGAGCCAACGTACCCAGCCTTATGTTTCTTTTAATCTATAAATTCTTCTCTGTTCTTTCTTGGAGATTTATTTATTTGTTTATTTATTTATTTATTTATTTTTTGAGACAGAGCCTCAAGCTGTTGCCCTAGGTAGAGTGCTGTGGCATCACAGCTCATAGCAACCTCCAACTTCTGGGCTCAAGCGAGTCTCCTGCCTCCACCTCCAAAGTAGCTGGGACTATAGCCGCCTGCCACAACGCCTGGCTATTTTTTGGTTGCAGCCGTCATTGTTATTTGGTGGGCCCGGGCTGGATTTGAATCCGCCAGCTCAGGTTTATGTGGCTGGCGCCTTAGCCACTTGAGCCACAGGCGCCAAGCCTATTCATTTATTTATTTATTTATTATTATTATTTTTTGTAGAGACAGAGTCTCACTTTATCACCCTTGGTAGAGTGTCATGGCATCACATAGCTCACAGCAATCTCCAACTCCGGGCTTAGACCATTCTCTTGCCTCAGCCTCCCGAGTAGCTGGGAGTACAGGCGCCTGCCACAACGCCCAGCTATTTTTCTGTTTTTGCAGTTCAGCTGAGGCCGGGTTTGAACCCACCACCTTTGGTATATGGGTCCGGCACCCCACTCAATGAGCCACAGGGGCTGCCCCCTATTTATTTTTTTGAGACAGAGTCTCCCTCTGTTGTCCTGGATAGAGGGCCATGGTGTCATAGTCACAGCAACCTCAAACTCTTGGGCTCAAGCAATCCTTTTGCTTCAGTGTCCCAAATAGCTGGACTACAGGCGCCTGCCACCACCCGCAGCTATTTTTAGAGATGGAGTCTCTCTCTTGCTAAGGCTGGTCTTAAACTCCTGAGCTCAAGCAATCCACCCACCTCAGCCTCCCAGAGTGCTGGGATTACAGGCGTGAGCCACTGCACCTGGCCTTTGGAGATTTATTTTTGAGGAAACTCAATTGTTTTGCAGTTATCCTCACTGGAGATTTTGTTGGTTGTGTCCCCAGGCAGGACCTGTGTTATTTTTTCTCCAGCGCCCCTGCTGCCTCTGGTGAACTTTATGAATTAAACTACTTCCTGCTGATTGTTAACTTCTGCCAGGACAGGCCGGTCTCTCCACCCGTGTCCCACCACCTACAACTGTGCAGTTAGTTACACCATAAGCCCTCACCAACATCTGTCGATGACCCCTCCCCAGGTGACCCAGCTGAGGGTGTTCGTGGCAGTGCTGGACGTCAATGACAACTCCCCGGTGTTCCCCTTCACAACCAAGGAGAAGGCCGTGGAGGAGGTGGGCATGGGGGCCTGCGAATGGGCCAGTGGCTGGGGGCCTCAAGGAGTGTCCATGTGACTGGACCAAACCCCTTTCACCCCCAGGACACTAGAGTGAACTCTACTGTCATCCCTGAGACAGAGCTAGAGGCTGAGGACCCAGACAAAGATGACATCTTGTTCTACACCCTCCAGGAAGTGACCCCAGTCAGTGCTGCCCACCCTCCCCAGCACTGGCCTCTGAATGGGAAGTTGCTCCTCCCTGCAGGGTCTTAGATTGTACCCTTCCTCATCCTCTCCAGGGTGCCAGTGACTTCTTCTCCCTGGTGGGTGCAAACCGCCCGGCTCTGAGACTAGACCGGCCCCTGGACTTCTACAAGTGGCCGAACATGACCTTCCGGCTGCTGGTGCGGGTGAGCAGATCATTTTGGCCCTGAGTCCTGGGCGGGTGAGCAGGTCATTCTGGCCCTGAGTCCTGGGCGCTCAAGGTCCCTCCAAGCTGCTCCAAGCCCTGAGCTGGCAGGGCGGGCTATTATAGGACACTGCAGAGGAGAGTGCAGAGCCCAGCCACACGGCCACCGCCACCCTGGTGTTGAAGGTGCTGCCTGCAGACCTGCGGCCCCCGTGGTTCCTGCCCTGTTCCTTCTTCGATGGTTACGTCTGCATTCAGGCCCAGTACCATGGGGCTGTTCCCACGGGACACAAGCTGGTAATGGGGTGGTGGGGGGCAATGCAAGGTCAGAGAGCTGCAGTCAGGGTCAGCACTGGGGTTGGGGCCAGGGTTCCCTGATGGAGCTCGGGGGCCAATTTCAGTTGTGATTTTGAAACAAATTGTGAACATTCCTCATAAACTAATTCCTGCAAGCTGCATGGTGGTGAGATGAACAGACTCTGAGATCACCGTGAGGAACATGGACCCCACTGTCCTTGGGGTAGAGCCAGGCCCCTGGGATGCTGATGACACTGGTGTTTCCAAGGATCAGCAACATCTGTGCCCAGCCAAGAGCCACCTCTGGGGCTATACAGGCTCCCTGCAGGCCCTCATGGTGCCTACCCCTGAGCTCCCCTGGTGCATGACAGGTGGAAGTCCAGCCCTTCCTACAAACTCCATCTTTCTAAATGTTTGCTCACCCATCCATCAAAGCATTGTTTAAACTGATCAGGCTTGATGCCTGTAGCTCAGCAGGTAGGGCACTGGCCACATACACCGGGGCTGGTGGATTTAAACCTGGCCCTGGCCTGCCAAACGACAACTACAATAAAATAAAAAAAAAGCCAGGCATTGTGGTGGGCGCCTGTAGTCTTAGCTACTTGGGAGGCTGAGGCAAGAGAATCACTTAAGCCTAAGAGTTTGAGGTTGCTGTGAGCTGTGATGCCACAGCACTCTACCGAGGGCGATAAAGTGAAACTGTCTCTAAAAAAAAAAATCAAAAACAAAAAACTGATCAAAAGTCTCTGGGCAAGCTGGCTCATTAGTAAGGGATGCAAGGGGGTGTTACTGACCATCGTCAACTGGACAACTGGAGTGGCCCAGCAGGCAGGAAGGCACTCCCCTCAGACTGCCTGGGCCTCCTGCCCTGGGCCCTCTGTGCCAGGCCCTGTCTGTGCTGGCTGACCCCCAAGGTGGGGTCATGTGCACTAGCCCACAATGCTGCTCCTCCCTCCCTCCACCATCACAGCCATCCCCACTTGTCTTGAGTCCTGGGCCCATCTATGCTGAGGATGGAGACCGGGCCATCAACCAGCGTGTCATCTATAGCATCGTGAATGGTGAGTGCAGCCCAGATTCCATCTCTGTCCTCACCTTGAGCAGAGCCAGCTGGGACCCTGGTCCTGAGGGATGGGACCAGGGGCCGAACACTACTGTCCTTCCAGGAGATGTGGACAGCATATTCACCATCAACCCAGACTCTGGTAACCTCACCATGGCCAGGAGTGTGCCCAGCCCAAGGACATTCCTTCTGGTGGTGAAGGTGGGCAGCCTTTCCTGAGCCCCAGCTGCAGAACCAGTTTAACCTTCAAGCACCTCTGGTCACTACGGCCTCCCCTATCCCCCAGGGCGAGCAGGCCGACCGTGCCCGCTACTCTGTGACCCAGGTCACTGTGCAGGCCCTTGCTGCCATGGGGAGCCTGCCCCACTTCCCTCAGAACTTGTACCTCGGCACCGTGGCACTTGGCTCTGGAGCAGGTGTTGCTGTCAAGGACATGGCTGCCCCCTCCCTGCCTCTGAGGATCCGGGCCCAGGATCCAGAGTTCCCGGTACGCGGCCCATCCGAGGGCTGCCCAGAGCCTGACCATCAGTCCCCTCCTGCCACCCAGGAATCTAAGCCCCTGCCCAATCCCTGGGCCCGCCGGGCCTGCCCTCTGTATGGGTGGGACTCACTGAAGCTGTGCCTCCAGGACCTCAACTCAGCCATCACCTATCGAGTCACCAACCACTCTTACTTCCGGATGGACGGAGAGACAGTGCTGACCACCACTGTGCTGGCGCTCAGGGAGGTCTTCTATGCAGAGGTGAAGGGCAGGTGGGTGGGCATCTCGGAGGGTGTGGGTGTTAAAGAAGGGCCAGGAAGGACGAACTCCTGTCCTACCTCAGGTTGAGGCCAAGAACACAGTGACCCTGGGCACAGCAACCACAGTGGTTGAGATCCGAGTTTCTGAACAGGAAGTCCCCCCCACAGGTGAGCCTCCAGGACATGACCTAATGAGTCCTCTTGGAGTCCTCCCAGGCTAGGTGGCTCCCTCCCTGGGGGTGGGTATATGGGGGGGCAAAGGCAAGCCTAAGCACTGTCCATGGCCCCCAGGTCTCCCAGAGGCTGGAGGAACAGCGGAGCCCTGGCACAGCACAACTGTGGAAGCCCCCAGGCCCCCTGGGCCCTCTCAGGGGCCCTCCCCAACCGGGTCTGGAGGAAGCCCAGGGCCTCACCCACCCTCAGGCACAACTCTGAGGCCACCCGCCTCACCCACACCTGGGGAGACCCCCAGTGTAGGAAACAGCACCTCCCCCCAACCAACCACACCTGGGGGCTCAGCACAGACCATGAGGCCAGGGACCTTTCTGCCCACATTCCCCAGTATGGCAAACAGCACCTCCCCACAACCAGGCACACCTGGGGGTCCAGCACAGAACACGAGTCCAGGGACCTCTTGGCTGACATCCCCAGGGCCCAGCAGGAGCCCTCTGCCCTCAGGTATCTGCCCAACCCATTTACCTGGAAGCTACTCTTACTCTCCTTTCTTGGGACTCTGGGTGGCCCCAGGACACTCTATAGTAGTGGTTCTCAACCTGTGGGTCGTGACCGACAGGAACTGTGTTAAAGGGTTGCAGCATTAGGAAGGTTGAGAACCACTGCTGTATAGGGCAAGGTCCACCCCGGGACAGCCTGGCTTGACCATGTTGCTATGCAGTCCCAAGCAGGGACTGTTCTAGTCTGACAAAGACAGTCCCAGTACCCAGTGAGGTGATCAGGAAAAGATGGTGGAGGGTGGGTCAAAAACCAGATTTGGAGTCTAGTGTGCCCCACAATTCCCAGGACCATTCCCTCTACAATCCCCTGTGCTGCCCTCACAGCCCTTCCTGTTATGTTGGGCCCCCTGTGTCCCACATGGAGCTGGTGGCACCCATCCTGTGCCCTGTCAGCTCCTTGGCAGCCTGGCTTCTGGAAGTCCCGCAGGGACTCAAGGGGACCAAAGCTCCCTAGTGGAGGCACCAGAAGAACCCACTCCCCAGAACCTCAGCTCTGGGAGGTGGGCCAGGCTTGTATGGCTTGTGGAGTGTCCTCAGCCTGTCACAGGCTGGTGTGGGCAATGCTTGGGGTCTTCTAACAGTGAGTGGGAGGTGTTTTCAGCAGGGACACTAGGTGATGACCTCGCCGAGGACAAGCGTTTCTCGATGGTGGACATGGCCACCCTGGGCGGGGTGCTGGGTGCACTGCTGCTGCTGGCCCTCCTCTGCCTGGTGGCCCTCGCCCATAAGCACTACGGCCACCAACTCAAGCGCTGCTCTGGCAAAACTCTGGTGAGGCTCTTAGGGGGTTGAGGAGTGGGGACTGGGAAGGGGAATGAAGGGGACAGACACGGACAGCTGAGGACAGCAGGACAGAGACAGGTGGGGGTGGGAGCACGGAACCTAGGACCACCCAGTCCCCAAGGGAAAGCAGTTTTGAACAGGTGGACAGAGACACCAGGGGGAGAAAAATGGCGTGGGCAGCTGGTGGGGAGTCAGAGCCCACCGCTCTGCTCTTCCTCCCCCTCCCTCAGGAGCCCCAGCCCCCAGGGTTTGAGAACCAGGCCTTCCATGCTGCTGAGGAGGCCAATTGGGCATCTGCCCCAAGTCCAGGGCACAGCCCCAAGCCCACGGAGGCACCGCCAATGCCTGACCAACCCGCACCACGCAAGCCTCCCGCAACACCTGCGCCCCCCAGCCCCGTGCCCCCCAGAAGTGTCCCCGAGTCCCCTGCAGCGGCCCCGCCTGGAGAAAGCCCCGCCGCGGTGAGATCCATCCTGACCAAGGAGCGGCGACCAGAAGGCGGCTACAAGGCGGTGTGGTTCGGCGAGGACATCGGAGCCGAGGCAGACGTCGTGGTCCTTAACGCGCCTCTCTCCGAGGCAGATGGCGCAGGCGACTCAGGCCACGAGGGCAGCGGGGACGAGGACACAGACGGGGGCCGGAGCGGAAGTCCCCACGACGAGGCTGGCGCCGATTCCACCTACATCTAGGGTGGCCTTCCGCCCTCTGGGAGGGTCTGGAACCTGGGGGTTCCGCTTGGCGACACTCGCCCACCCTCCATTATGCAGAATAAAGCGACACTTCTGAATGTCCCCGCGAGGTGTCAAGTCTGCGAGCCCGTGGGGCCCGTGGGGGTGGGGATCGCAACTCCGCGTTAGCTTCGGGACGTGGGTGGGGTGGTTGTCCCTGCACCCCGAGAGCGCGGCACTTCCCGTAAACCACCTGCTGCACCCGCCTCCCCCGCGCGCTACCCCCCAGCCCCCACCCCCGCCCAGCTCCTTCAGCCCCAGAGCCAGCTGGCGACCGAAAGTTCCTCTCCGTGTCTAACCCTGGCCCGAGCGGGTGGTGGTGCACTGGGAACTCTCAGGACCCCCCCCCCCCAAGGTTTGAAATTCCCCTCCCAACCCAACATAGAGATTCCTTGCCTGGGGGAGTTAACTAAACCTCCTGAAGGGAGTGGCTCTGTTGGGACATGGGCATGGGGGAGGGGGTGTCACAATCCCTTCCCAAGTATGGACGTCCGTGAGTGGGGACACAGCAGAGAACACCAGGCGCGCCGGCCTGGGGTCAGCGAGCCCGAGTGTGGCCAGAGCAGGGCGCGGGTCTGCAGGCCGTACCTCGAGTGGGGTCGGCCAGGTGCCGGTCGGGGGCAGGCCCGGAAGCCAGGGACGAGAGGCAGACCCGAGGTTGGACTTCCACGCGCGGGCATCAAACTGTCCCTTGTGGGTCGCCAGCATCATCAGGCACCATGAATTCCTTTCCACAAGTTTTATTTCCAGAGTATCTGAGTATTCTAGTCTGAAACCGCACAGCGGCCGTTTTCCCACGCACACCCACCTCCCATTACCCATTTTAAAAAGCGCAAAAAGGGCCTGATTTTGCGCGAGGCCCGGTTTGCTTCTACGTTCTTGGAGGCCCCGGCTCATTCTGATCAGCAGCCTACAACCCCTGTCCCCGGAGTGTAGGAGGTGCAGTCCTGCGGAGCGCTGGGCCTCACAGGGGCTGAGCAGGCGGGTGGACGGGACCGGCCACTCGGGCCACCCTCCGCGATTCCCCGACCGCTTCCTCGCTGCCGGGGGCGGGGTCGGTGGGAACAGACCCCGCGCCCTCGGCCGAACCGCCCGCCGCGCACGTGACCTCGGCCCTGCACCTGGAGCCCCAGGCCCCGCCCCGCCCCTCCGCTCCTAGGCCATAAAAGCACGGCTTCCCAGTGGCCTGGCGAGATGAAACTTCGCTCCGGCGGCTCCGGCATCAGGTACTTGGGACCCCCGACCCCAGCGCAGCGACAGGCAGAGCTAGAGTCTGCGGCCGGCCTTCCCCGTCTGCTCCACGTAGAGCCAGAACAGAGGGATGTGGAGGCAGAGGGGCAGGGGGCGGAGAGGTTGGGGGACGCAGTTCCGGACAGCCGCGGACGGTACGGGGTGGCATGTGGGAGGGGGGCCGGCGCCAGCCTGCTATTTAGGTTTCGCTTTCCTGAGACGCAGTTCAGTTTCGCTTCCCCCTGCCCGAGCCTCTGGGCACGCCTCCTCTACGCAGCTAGCGGCCTTTCCCGTCGTGTCTCGGCAGGGTCCAGCCTGCACTTGCCTGTCCAGGCCAGGACGCTGCCTGCTCCCACCACAGCCAAGGGATCCACATCTAGGCAACGTGGTGGCTACAAGTTCTCAACCCACACCAGTGATCCCTAACACTGGGCGAGCCCCTGGTCACATTGCCTGACACCTGTAGTGACACACATAATACCTGACTCTCCCTGGACTGTGCTGGTAGAGGGAGCAATGGCCCCGACTCCTGAGAGGTGAGAACCAGGCCCACCCTCCCCTAAGACAATCCCCACGGGCCTGGCCACCCACCTTGGCCCTGACACTGCATGGTCGCTCCGCCTGCAGAGTGGCCCGAGTGCTATTTGGAGAGTGGCTTCTGCATGAGATCAGCAGCGGCAACTACGAAGGGCTGAGGTGGCTGGATGAGGCCCACACCCGTTTCCGGGTGCCATGGAAACACTTTGGGCGCAGGGACCTAAGCGAGGCCGATGCCCGCATCTTCAAGGTGAGACACTACCCTCCCCCCTTGGAGGGCCTGCAGCCCTGCCCAAGGGGCCCATGTACTCTGTCCTCCTCGCCAGGCTTGGGCAGTGGCCCGGGGCAGGTGGCCACCCAGCAGCAGAGGTGGAGGCTCTGAGGCTGCACAGAGAGCAGGCTGGAAAACCAACTTCCGCTGTGCACTGCATAGCACGAGACGCTTTGAGTTGCTAGAAGATAACTCCTGGGACCTCCTTGACCCTCACAAGGTGTATGCCCTCAGATCAACGCCAGGCTGGAGAGGTGAGGACTGGGCGGGAGGGGTGGGGCCCGGCTATTGGGGGTGTGTTACCAGCCCAATTGGGATGAGAGAATCCATAGGGCTCCTCAGGCCATTGAAGCCCCTCTCCAGTCCCGACACCTCACCCCATTCCCAGAAGGCCCAGGCACCCACCAGAGTGAGGAAGACGCCTTCCAGGATGCCTCCCACACACAGGTAACATCTCTGCTGGCCTCTCCTGGGTGTTGGGGTCTGCCACCTCCTGCTGGGGCTGAGGTAGGATCTGAGTGCTTGTGCCAATCCTGTCTTTGCCCTGCAGGGCGGGCCCCCAGGGCCTCTCCTGCCCAAAGAAGACTCTGAGCTGCAAGGCCTATGCCCACTTCCTGCGCCAGCTGGTGACGTGGGGGACCTCTTGTTCCAGGCTGTGCAGGAGAGTTGCCTGGGGGACCATCTGAAAGCTGTGTGTGGGGCAGACCTGGTCCCCCCACAGGCTCCTGGAGGGCCAGCCCTAAGCAGGGACTGTGTTGGAGGTGAGGGTGCTCTGCCCAGCAGGGCAATGCCTGGGGGAGGTGCAGGCAGGGACACACTGCACCAGGCCTAACACTGGATCCTGGGGGACCCAGGAGCAGTAGCTGCAGTCAGAGCCCTGGGAATGGGAGCTGGGAACTATGCAGGGGTGGCTCAGTGGGAACAGTGCTGGGCCATTGTGGCAGTTCTCACTCTCCCCTTCCCCCCAGGCCCACGGCTCTCTGCTGGGGAGCCACACGCAGCATGGGCTGTGGAAACTGCCCCTCACAATGGGCCCCAGCCCCTGGCTCCAGGTGCAGGCCAGGCTGCAACTCCAGAGCCCCCACATCAGGCAGAGCCCCACCCGGCCCCTGGCCCCAGCATGTGCCCTGTAGTGGGAGGTAAGCAGGCTCAGGCTGGGGTGGGGTGGCCCTTCTCTCTCATCCCTGGTGCTCACAGCTGGCTTTGTGCAGAGCCCAGCCCAGGGATGCTGGAGGTGACTGTCATGTACAAAGGCCGCGCAGTGCTGCAGGAGGTAGTGGTGTGTCCACGCTTTGTGCTCCTGTACGGCGCCCCAGGCCCAGCTGTCCAGGCTGCAGAGCCCCAGCACGTAGTGTTCCCCAGCCCTGCGGCACTCCCTGACCAGAAGCAGCTACGTTACACAGAGGAGCTGCTGCGGCACGTGGCTCCTGGGCTGCAGCTGGAGCTGCGGGGCCTACGGCTCTGGGCCCGGCGAATGGGCAAGTGCAAGGTGTACTGGGAGGTGGGCAGCCCCCTGGGCTCTGCCAGCCCCTCCACCCCTGCCTGCCTGCTGCCGAGGAACCATGACACTCCCATCTTTGACTTCAGCACCTTCTTCCAAGGTCAGTGAGGCACTTGCCTTGGGGGCTGTCTCCAGGTGGTCCCCTGCCTGCCCAGCACTCAACAGAGCTCCTCCTTTAGAGCTGGTGGAATTCCAGGCACGGCAGCGCCGGGGTTCCCCCCACTATACCATCTATCTAGGCTTCGGGCAGGACCTGTCTGCTGGGAGGCCCAAGGAGAAAAGCCTGGTTCTGGTGAAGGTGAGACCAGGATCCTGGGGAGGCTCATAGCCCCTATCAGACACCTGGCTCCCTGACACGGCCTCCCCACAGCTGGAACCATGGCTTTGCCGTGCCTATCTGGAAGGTGTGCAACGTGAAGGTGTGTCCTCCCTCGACAGTAGCCTCAGCCTGTGCCTGTCCAGCACCAGCAGCCTCTATGATGACATTGAGCACTTCCTCATGGAGCTGGAGAAGCCCACCTACGCTGGCCTCTAACTCCCCATCTTAATAAAGAGGACCCCACAACTAGCACTGGTGTCCTAAGGGTTGACTTGGGAGGTCCAGGTTCTGGCTGCCTGTCATCTCTCCCTACGACCAGCCAGAGCCCAGGAAGGTGACCCCCACTCCCTTGCACACTGTGGCCTTCTTGGCACACCCACTCTTGCCTCAGTCCTCGCCATGAAAGAGGTCGAGCCAAAATGCTGCTCAGCACCATGTTCACCGGGGAGGGCTCCCCATCGCCCCACAAGCAGCCAGCTCTTCTCTGCACACAGTGGCTATCCCTAGCTTTTGAGAGCCACCCAAACTGCCCTGCTTTGTGGGAGTAAGCTGCGTTAAGTGTACACTGGAGCAAAGTGAACAGGAGAAAGGAATACTACACAGACAGTTGCATGAGGCTGCTGGCAGGAAGGAGGCTGTCTGGAGATTTGTCACCCCTGCCAACCCCCTTCAGCCAGGAGGCCCCCTTATCACCAAAGGTTTTACCTTTCAAGTATTAAGTCAGCAGAGAAGTTTCTAAAGATAATGCATTTTTGATAAATTAGAACACAATGGAAACTGCCTATATACACATACAAAAAGTCCAGTTTAAACTGAGCAAGACAGGTGCACACACCGGTCATCACAGGATACCACCTCTCCTGAAGCAGGAGAGATGGTATCCTGGGAGATGCCACCAGCCTCAGGCCTCGGCCCCCTGGTTGGGCGGTTCCTCCCCAGGCTCCGCCTTCTTGTGTCTGCGCATGTGCCGGTACTTGTCCACGTAGGCCTTCACCAGGTTGGCCACCTTCACGGGGTTGATCTCACCACTCTTGCTGTGGCAGATCTAGAGAAAGACGTACTGGCACCAGATACCCTTTCACACACAAACCCCCACAGCAAGAGCCTGCCGTCCCTGCGCCAACATCAAGACCGCCTGACAGGGGCCGCTCCCTGCACCCTTGAGCCCCTGGCTCATCACTCTGCCATTCATGGGGCTGCTGTGGGATTCGAAGGTGTCATGAGCCAGGGGACACACACCCGAGGTGAGACCCTGGTGTGAGGTGTGCTGGGAGGCCTGTTGTAAACCGTGAACTAGGTGATTTTATTTTTATTTATTTTTTTCTTGAGACTGAGTCTCTTGCCCTTAGTAGAGTGCTGTAGCGTCACAGCTCACAGCAACCTGAAACTCTTGGGCTTAGACGATTCTCTTGCCTCAGCCTCCCGAGTTGCTGGGACTACAGGTGCCTGCCACAATGCCCGGCTATTTTTTGCTGCAGTTGTTTAGCAGGCTTGGGCTAGGTTTAAAGCCGCCAGCCTCGGTGCATGAGGTTGGCGCCATAACCACTCCAGCCGACTAGGCGATTTTAAGTATCAGTTATTTGACAAGTGACAAAGAATGTCCCGGGCACAGACACTATGACACATCTCCCCAAGGAACTACAAGGGCCAGCTCCAGGCAGATGAAGTGGATGGAGCCAGGACGCACAGTGCTGCCCCAAGCCCACATGGGTCATGGCTGACCACCCTGTGCAGTGACGGCCCTGCCTGCCCCCTGAGGCCCACCTTCTGCACGGCCTTGCGTAGGATGTCCTTGTATTCCTCCTTGGTCACCTCCCTCTTCTGGTAGAAGGGCTTGATGGCCAGCTTCACCTCCTCCACTGCCCGCTCCTGCACGTGCAGCTTCTTCATGTACTGGACAACAGCAAGGATGGGGTGACCCGTAGGCCCACACGGGCACAGGCCTGGGGGGCTGAGAGCACTGGGCTTCTCCAGAGACCCCAGGCCCGCATCTGCTGCCAGAGGCCCACCCAGGCTGGCTGCGGCCCCTAAGCAGCTCCCGAACACTGGTTTCACAGGGCTGGGAGCCTGGAGGAAGCTAGAGGGCAGGACTCACCTCCTCCTTCTTGGTCTTCTCTGTGGCTGGTCTGGGGGTGGGGGTCCTCTCCTCTGAGTTGTTGGCTACAGTGACTTGGCTGGCTGGCTCCGAGGCTGAGGTCACGACAGGGAGCACAGCAGCCAGGTTCTGTGCTGGCCCACAGTCTACTGGGGTCAAGGTCCCCTGCAGAGCAAACTGGACTGCGGGCTGGCCAGCAAGTGCACAGGGTTGGATGCTTGAGGGCTGCTGAGCTGTGGCAGGAGGCAAGTCCGGGCTGCAGACCTGCGAAGATCACCTTTGCTGAGTGCCAAGGCCTGTCCCCTGTGGCTGGCAAAGCCCACAGCCCTCCAGCCAAGGCACCTACCTGAGCAGGATCTGAGTCCTGGAACCCAGGCTCTGGGAGCATGTGACTGGGAAGAGGCAGCTCAGAGACGGTCATCAGCCTGACTCCCCCGGGGGCTGTGTCCTCCACCTCCCAGACTCCTTCCCAGGGCTTCTGTGGCCTGTGAAGTGGTGTCCCTGAGGGCCAGATAGGTGAAGTGAGTGCTCCAGAAAAGCACCCCAGGAGAAAGGCCCACAGACTAACCTGCAGGCCTGAGGAGCCAGACAAGGTGAGAGCCACTCTTGGCCGTCTGCTTCTGCATGGACCACAGGAAGACACCCCACCCTCCCGTCCCAGCCCACCCACGCCTGGGAAGTGCCCCTTCTGGGGATGCCTACTCACGAGGGGTCCCACCCTCTGACTCCTGGAGGTTCCAGGTGACTCTCTTCACTGGGGCTCGGGAGCGCAGCAGGGGGGGCTGCGGGGCCACCTCCTCAGGCCTGGCTGCCTCCTGCACCTGCCCACTGCCTGAGGGGCCATCCTCCTTTCCTGCGGGCACTATGCCCAGGGCAGTTGGCACCATGGAGGCCTCAAGCACACCCTGCCTGAGCAAGTGCTGGTCTTGGGGGCCCTCTGCCTGGGGCAGGGGCTGGGCAGCGTCTTCACCATGGATCAGAGACACCTCTCTCTGGATGGCAGCCATGGCCAGGCTGGCTGGTGGCAACCCAGGGTTTGGCAGAAAGCTTCGCTCTGGGGAGGAGTCTGAGCTTTCAGGAGAAGGCGGGGAGCTCATGTCCTCAAGTTGGATGAAGATGGTGTCACCTGCAAAGGCCTCAAAGATGTGCTCTGATTCTACTGAGTCACCATAATCCAGGTCGTCGTCATTGGGCACACACTCAGCTGACACCTCCTGGGCAGGGGGAGCTTCTGGGGGTGGACTGTGGCTCACAGCCACAGCCAGTTCTGGGGAGACACCTGCTTCTGCCAGGGCTGGCAGCCTGTGGTCTCCGTCCCGCCTGGGCTCCCCCTGCGGACGGGGGGCTGGGGAAGCTCCCTTTGCAGCCCCCTTCCGCTCTGGGGAACGGGACCAGGTCCGGGGCCGCTTCTCACGGGAACGTGGCTGCCGGGGCTCCCATGCCCTGTGCTCGGAGCTGGGTGATGGTGACCTCCGCCTCCTCTCTCGGGGCCGGGCCACACCCCCCTTCTTGTCCACCCGCTCGTGGCTCCTGTCACGCTGATGCCTGTGCCTGTGGGCCCTGTCCAGGCTGCTGGGGGGGGAGCACTCCCTCCCCCGGGATCGGGACCCCGACCGCCGTTTCTTCTTCCTGCTGTCATAATGCTCGTAGGAGGAGCTCCCAGGGCTCACTGAGCGGGACCGTGGAGGCCTGCGGCCATGGCCCCAAGGCCCTCGCCGCCGTTCCTCGCTCCTGTCCTTGGCCTTCTTCCTCTTAGCTCTCTCCCGGCTGCTGGAGCGGTCGCTGGAAGACCTCCGGCTCTTGGCCTTGGACCGATGCCTCTTGGTGTGGTCTTCACCTACTGACGGTGATGCCGACCTTGAGCTCCGGTCCCTGGAGCCAGAGTGGGTCCCAGAACGTGTTCTCCGATGCTCTCTGGCCACCTTCTTCCTCCTGGCCTTCTTCCTGCTGCGGGAACTGGACGTGGAGCGGGACCGGGAAGGGGAGTGCAGCTCCACAACCCTGTGGGTGGCTGCGTGTGGCACGTCTGGGCTGGGTGGGGCGTCCGGCTCTATAATAGTCACACAGGTCACCGTCCGCTCCTCAGAGCTAAAGAAGGTGCCGTGAGACGCCCCATCGTCCTCATCCCAAGGCTCTGGGGTGGACAGCCTCTGTACCTGGGCAGCAATGCCCTGGCTCTCTGCAGGCTCCTCCTCGTCCAGTCCCTCCTGCTCTGTGCCAGGGGACACCTTAGCAGCCCCCACATCTTGGAGCTTGAACATGCCGGAGGGAGGCCTGCAAGAGGGTGCAGACTCCATGCCAAAGACGTTCTCCACTGTGTAGGAGGTGACACAGCGCACGGTCTGCAGCGCTGGGGCCTTGGGGCTGTCGATGGAGATGGTCCGTGTGATCTCGGACGGCAGGAGGCCGGAGCCAAGACTTTCAGGGCTGCTGCTGGGGGGACTGGAATCAGAGCCAGTAGGGTCAAACGGGTCATAGATCTCACTTTTGAGCTGCTTTGTCTTTTTGATGGAGAAGAGGGGTGAAGGATTCTCCTTTCTCTGCACCTTGCTGTCCACAGGCCGGAATGTGTTACAGAAGCCTGGGTTGGAAGGTCTGCCGGTATGTGCTGTGTTCCCAGGAATATTGATCCTGAAGCTCTCAAAGGTCGATCCAACACCCTTCCCTCTTGAGGGACCCAGGGGGGAGAGGCTACCATGGGCACTGGGGGCTGGGGGTCGGGTGCTGCCCGTGTGCCCACTGGGCTCCTGGGGAGCCCTGTTGCTGGGCTCGCTCTCTGCCTGGGCACCTCGCCCTGGCTGCCCAGGGCCTTCCCTTCCTGTCAGTCGGCTGATGCAGGCACTGGGGATCTCAATGCTCTGTCCACGGGCAGGGACTGCATCCTGCCTGCTGCCACTGTCATTTCTTCTGATCTTTGGTATCCGGGGTAGTGCGGAGACATCAGCTCTCCTGGGGGCTGGTTTCAGGGCATGTCCCAGGACAGTGCTTTTAGACGGACAGCTAGAATTACTACTGGGGATCTTAGATGAGGTGGAACTGAGAGGCAAAGAGTGCTTGAGAGAGCCACTGAAGCTGGGGCCGGCCCTCTGTCTTGAGCCAGGCCCACACCCATCAGACAAGTTCTGAGCTTGACCTGTCCCAGGGGTCACTGATGAGTCCAGCCTCACAGGTGCCCCTGATGTGCGGGAGGGGGCGCAGGCTGGGGCCGACCTGCCCTGACAGCTCAACCCTGAGCTCTGTGGCCTGTTCCCCAAAAAGTGATCAGCTGGGTTCCCTGAAGGCAGCGCTCCAGGCTGCAGGCTGTCCTTGGACCCTTCTTCCCCTTTAGAGGGACCGACTGAGTTTTGCCGAAAAGAAACTGGAGCTAAAAAACAAAACGTCAAATGGCAATCATTTCCCACCAAATTCTTTAACTTTCATCAAAACTTTAAGTCAAGCCTTTTTCTTTAAAGAGACAGGGTTTCACTCTGTTATCCAGATTGATCGCAGCTCACTAGAGCCTCAAACTCTTGGGTTTAACTGATTTTCCTGCCCAATGCTTCTGAGTAGCTAGACTATAGATAGGTACAAGCCACCACTAATTTTTCTTACTATTTCAGAGATGGGCTCTTGCCCTGCTGCCTGGGCACAGTTTCCTCCTGTCCTCCCAAAGCACTGGGGTATGAAGTTGTGCACTTTGAAGTCCTATCTGCTTGTTGAGGTGGGCACTCAACACCCAGTGGGCATTTCCACACCTAGTGGGTGCTGGGGGTAGCTGTGTGGGGCCTGGGCTGACTCCTTGCCCTGTGGGGTTGCAGATCCCTGCTGCTGCTGCCCATGTTTTCTCTTTTACTGTAACAGTTACAGAACTCGTGCATGAGAAAGTGCCTGAGCCAGGGCGGCACCTATGGCTCAGCGGGTAGGGCACCAGCATCATATACTGAGGGTGGTGGGTTCGAACCCGGCCCCGGCCAGCTAAAACAGCAGCAGCAACAACAACAATAACAACAAAAGGCAGGCGTTGTGGCAGGCGCCTGTAGTCCCAGCTACTCAGGAGGCTGAGGCAAGAGAATCGCATAAGCCCAAGAGTTGAAGGTTGCTGTGAGCTGTGATGCCACAGCACTCTCCCAAGGGCGACAAAGTGAGACTGTCCAGAAAAAAATAAAAATAAAAAGGAAAGTGCCCGAGCCAGTCATAGACCCCCAGTGAGGGGGCAGGACAGGGGTGCTGCCAGAATTGCCCCATGCCCTCATGCCCTCCCAGGCCCACAGGGCTGCAGTGAGGGTTATTTTTTTTTTTCCTGCCACCCTGGGTAGAGTGCGCTGGCACCATAGCTCACAGAAACCTCAAATTCCTGGGCTCAAGTGATACTCCTGCCTTAGCCTTCCAAGCAGCTGGAACTGCAGGCACCTGCCACCATGTCCAGCTAGTTTTTCTATTTTTAGTAGAGCTGGGGTCTCGCTCTCACTTAGGTTGGTCTCAAGCTCCTGAGTTCAAAGGCATCTACCTGCCTCGGACTCCCAGAGTACTAGGATCACAGGCGTGAGCTACTGTACCCGGCCTGCAGAGAGGGTCTTGATGAGGCCAGCTTGTGGGGCTCCATGAGCAACTCCATTGTTACCCCAACTCCCTTCAGGGAAGGATGGGAAATAGGGTGGGAAAAACTGAGCAACCCTCAGTCCCAACTTCAGCACTTCAAGACTCCCCCTAACACTCAGAGGCTGTCTGGAAAGCAACAGACCCTGTGACTGTGCAGGTAGGAGGGGCAGGTGCCTCACCTGTCCTCTTAGCACTGAGGGAGCCGTCTCGGTGGATGGTGACATCAGCGCCGCTCATCATCAAGAGGTCCTGGCCTGACAGGATGCTCCCCAGCAGGTCGGGCACAGGGGCCTCCTCTACATCTGGCTCTGGCACCGAGGCGGGAAGACCCCTCCTGTGGGCATAGACCCAAAGATGGACCCTGCCATAGTGTCCCCACCTATGCCCCTGAAACCAAGCGCCCCCATACAGAGCAGAGGTAGGCAGGGCCAGGCTCCCTCAGAGGAAAAAAGGCAGCCCTACCAAGGAGCTTCCATTACAGGAAAACAAGGTATTTTGGGGCAAAGTCACCTCTGATGTTTCTGTCAGACCTGGCTATACTGTACCAAAAGTCAGGGGCTGACAGATGAACACCTTTACATGTCCTGATGGCTTGGCAAGTTCTTTCTCTTAGGGGGCAAATGAGAAAAGACTGGCCAAGAGGTGATTGTGGTTCTGATGGCAGCCGGGTTCACCAGGGTCAGTCTCCCTGCCGGTGCCACTGCCCTCTGCAGAGCTCTGCCCACCCCATGCTCCCAGATGGGCTGGGCCTGCAGCTTCTCTGCCAGGCCTTGACACAGGACAGGCAGCAGTACCCCTCACTGCAAGAGCTGCCTGCACCTGTGTCAAAGCCAAGGGGAAAAGCTGGGGGCCACCATCCTTCCTTCCCCCCATTCCAGAGACCCCTGCTCTCACGCACCTGGAGAGCCCCACGGAAACAGGCCTGGCCACAGGCTGGTGAGACTGCAGGGCTGACCGGGACAGAGCCCTCCTCTTGGCACTCACAGGGGAAGGAGGGTTTGCAGAAAGTTCTTCACTGCTATAGGGGAAAACACAGGCCAAAGAGGACAGATGACCCTTGGCCCCAAGGCCCGAGAGAGACAGTGCTATGGAAGATGGGCCACGATGGTTGTGGGGTGGTGCTTTAGATTAAATATCAAACACACGGGTCAGGAGGGCAGGTGGGCTGCCCAGATAATGCTCTCAGACAATCCTAAGCCCTGCCCGACATCTCTCTCTCTTTCTCTGCTAAGGGCACCTAAGGAGGACTCTGGGACAGGGCTGCTACCCTGATTTTTACAAACATGAAGCCTGAGGCTATGCATGCACAACAGGGCCCCAGGCCACAGGCCCAGGAACTAAGGAGAAGGTGCCCACGCAGGAACATCCCCCCTGGGCAGTCACCTATCAAAGGAGTCCAGCTCATAGGGGTCTCCAAACACAGACAGAGAGGCTGCTCCAATTTCTGCTCGCATTAGCCCCAACGAAGGGTCCACTGCCTTGTACACTGATGGGATACAGGTTCCGTGGACCGGCCTGCAGAGGCCAAGAGTCCGTGCAATTCGAGAACGAGCAGTGACTTCATTCTGTAACCAAGTAACAAAGAAAAGGAATAAATGATATATAGGAATAAAATGTAAAGGTTCTAAAAATGTCACGTGAAGTCTAAATAGCAACATCAAATACTAGGTTGAGTAAATACTAAACCAAAGCCAAAGGGCTCTACATAAATTAATCATAAAGTTTAGAGGTTTTACTTAACCATAAAGAATTAACAAGTATACCCAACATCTACACTCATAAGCAACAACTCACTGCAGGTTACCAGGTGGCATTCGAGTGTCACTATCGTCACGTGGTATTTTATGTCAAGTGAGAACTCACAAAGGGAAACAAGAAAATTCTGCTGATGGCTCATAGGTGTGCCACAGATGCACAGGCTCACAGGCCACCTGAAGAGCAGCCGTCAGGCAGATACCACCTCATGGAATATGCCTGGGTTACTGGGCATCACAGAATGGTTCTGTGCTGCTAGCTTCTTATTCTAGGCACTGGGGCCGGGACCACTTGTCTGTGCAGCCGGAAGTCGGGTGCTGCCCCTCGGGTGTGTGCCTTCTGTCGCCTATGGGAGAAGAGGAGCTGCTGAAGAGCAGCTGCTGTTGGAGGGACGAGCTGAGCTCAGGATAAGGTCCTGAAACATCCGAAACATTCTAGAATCTGCTGGGCACAGGCACAAAGAGGTGGCAGTGACACATGGAGAGGTCCCACTCTAGGCTCGTGGCGTCATGGAAAGGGAAGTGTGCCCAGTAACAGAGAACTGGAAACAACAGGTATGCACCTGCAAATGCCCACAGTCGGTCACAGCTGGGGTTTCTACTGACTTGGGGAATTTTGCCCAAATGAATAAACAGGCCAGATGTTCAAATACTACATTTAAAACGAAATCATATATATATATATATTTTTTGCAGTTTTTTTTTTTGGCAGGACCTGGGTTTAAACCCGCCACCTCCGGCCTATGGGGCCAGCACTCTACTCCTTTGAACCACAGGCACCGCCCCAAAACTAAATCATATTTTTAAATAAATGTAAAATCTATGTGTGACACATAGTGTGTTAATTTATACTTATTAGGAAATGGGTCATGGTCTTGAATACAAATTCACATAAAAATACAGAAAACAGGGCACCGGCCCCATATACTGAGATGGTGGGTTCAAACCCGGCCCTGGCCAACTGCAACAAAAAAATAGCCCGGCGTTGTGGCAGGTGCCTGTAGTCCCAGCTACTCGGGAGGCTGAGGCAAGAAAATCGCCTAAGCCCAAGAGCTTGAGGTTGCTGTGAGCTGTGACATCATGGCACTCTACCGAGGGTCACAGAGTGTAAACTCTGTCTCCACAAAAAAACAAAACAAAACAAAACAGAAAACACTGGAACAATGGCTACAACTCAGGCTTTTGTCTTTTATGTATTAAAATTCAATTTTACAAAATATATACATGTGTGAAAACATGACACTATTCCACATAAACATGTGCAATTATTAAGTGTCAAATTAAAAATAACTAAATGTCCACTCAGCATTCTGAATGAGGATTAAGTGCTTAGGAACACGCGTGTCGGCACCTGATCGAGGCCTGCACGGCCCTGAAACCAGGCTGCTGGCACGCTGGGAAGGTGGCTCCGTGCTCCAGCACCCAAGGGCCACCTGCCTGCCTGTGCCCCACGGGCCATCCCCTGAGGAGGAGTCACATGGCCCTCGTGTACCAGCCCCAAAGGATGGGGATGCCTGTCTCAAGGCCATCTTCAACCCCTCCCACAGACAGGCTTGTCTCCATCAGTGACCCCACTGCTTAGCCACATGGAGAAGGAACCTGAGTGCAGCTGTTACCTTCCTCTGCTCGCCCTTCCTCCTCCTCAGACGGCGCTTCTTAGGTCTTGGCCCCGAGCCCTTCCTTCTTGCAGATGATCTGGACTGGGTTTTCTTTCTTCCTAGAGCTTTCTTCCGTTTTCCTAAAAAGGGGACTTCACTTTGTGCTGGACCCTCCCACCTTGCTGTGACTCCTACCCTGAGAGGACAGAGCCCTGACGGAGTTCTGGCTTGAACTTTTAAAAAATAACCATAATTTAAAAAACAATGCATCCCTATGGGGGAGGGAGAGAGTGAACAGGCAGCAATGAAGGGCACACCTGACTTCCCCAAATACACCTTGTAGACTGACTTTAGAACATTATTTCACATAATTATGAAACAAAACCCATGACCCTTCCTCTGTACCTCTTGTCACAGCCACGTGGGACAGAGACTGAGACAGTCGAATCAGTGCGCCATCTCTACTTCATTCTCTGAAGACTAAAACATTTTTTAATTGCAAAAACGCCCAGGATTTCAGTCCAAATCCCTTGTCTTGAAGGTGGTGGGTGCTGCTGCGGACAAGCCTGGGATAACCATGAGGTACCTTAATTCTATAAGGTAGTATCTCCAGAAAAATTGCCAGGAATCTCAGCATGGAGGAAGACAGCAATCAAGACAGAGAGATCTGCACTCAAGATGTATGGGCTTTCTTGTTTTTATTTTTCAGACAAAGTGTCCCTCTGTCACCCCAGGTAGAGTGCTGTGGCATCATAGCTCACTACAGCCTCAAACTCCTGGGCTCAAGCGATCCTCCTGCCTCAGCCTCGAGAGTAGCTGGGACTACCAGTGCCCACCACTATGCTGGGCTACTTAGTTTTCCTCCCTCCCTTTCTTTCTATCTATACAGTCTCACTTTGTCACTCTTGGTAGAGTGCTGTGGCATCATAGCTCATAGCAACCTCAAACTCTTGGCTCAAGCGACTGTCTTGCCTCAGCCTTCTGAGTAGCTGGGATTATAGGTGCCCGCCGCAACACCCGGCTATTTTTAGAGATGGTGTCTCGCTCTTGCTCAGGATGGTCTTGAACCTGTGAGCTAAGGCAATCCACTGGCCTCGGCCTCCCTGAGTGCTGAGATTACGGGGGTGAGCCACTGCGCCTGGCCTGTTATTTTTTGAGGTAGGTTCTTGCTCTGTCACCCAGGCTGGAGTGCAGTGGCACAATCACAGCTCACTGCAGCTTCAAACTACTGGGCACCATAAACCCTCCTGCCTCAGCCTCCCAAGGAGCCAAGACTACAGGCACCTATCCCATGCCAGGCCAGAGACGTATGTATTTAACTCCCTAAGTATATCATGATGCTGAAAACCCTAACTGATTTCTACTGCAGAATGCTGCTAAGCAACTTCATTATTTTGAAAACTGGCAAATAAAGGAAAACAAACCAAGGCGTTGCCCTTCTGTGTCTATGCAAAGCGCACCGCTGCAAGTGAGCAGTGGAGGGAGGAGGTGCGTTTATCCTGCAGGCACTTCCCAGCTCATCAGAACAGCGGCCAAGGTCACTGAACAGCACTTCCTTGCAGATCACACCAGCTTAGGCCTCTCACAAACATAAGAGCAAAGAAAATGAACTCAGGCTTGGCGCCTGTGGCTCAGCGGCTAGGGCGCCGGCCACATATACCAGCACTGGTTCGAATTTGACCGGGCCAGCTAGACAACAATGACAACTGCAGCAAAAAAATAGCCGAGCCTTGTGGCAGGCGCTTGTAGTCTCAGCTACCTGGGAAGCTGAGGCAAGAGAATCACTTAAGCCCAAGGGCTTGAGGTTGCTGTGAGCTGTGATGCCACGCACTCTACCGAGAGCGATGTAGTGAGACTCTCAAAAAAAAAAAAAAAAAAGAAACTGAACTCAGCCTGAACCCGAGAAACCGGACAGGAACAAGGCATGGACAACCTGCGACCAGCAGTGAGGCCTCTATGGCAGAGGGCTGGGGCCCTTCACAGAGGAAGGGCAGCAAAGAGGAGAGGTGCCAGGCAGACGCCGCCACACATCCCAGCAGGGATCTGATTTGACACTTGATCCAAATAAACTACGTGAACTTTTAATGATATTTATGACACACTTAGGACCTTCAGCACTGACAGGCTATTCCCTGGTGTTAAGGAGTTACTATCCATTTTCTCAGGCATAACAATGGCATTGTAGTTATATCTAAAAATCATCTCTTTAGGACTATATTACAAAATACTTGCATTCTACAGAGACTGAAAAGTCAGTAGTGAGCCAAGCAAAAAGTGAGTAACGGCACCAAAATAAAACAAACGATATACATTTGTCTTAATAAAAGAGCTATTCTAAACAATCTTACAAGTACTTTGACTATATGTGCTCAGTGGAATATAAGTTTGCAACAAAAGTATGAAGGATCTTAAACGCCTGTCTCTAATCACACAGTCAGGAGCAATGTGACCCCATTATTATTCTGAGATGGATGTCTGTAGGATAGAGTGAAACAATGAAATCATCACACTGTCAGTAGTGACAACTGGGAGTTTCTGACACAAGAAAAAGGGGACACAGATGTATAGTTAGAGAAGTGAAGTAAGGTGGCTGGGCGCAGTGACTCCCGCCTCTAATCAAATTTAGTGTAGAAGTCAGGTTTGGAAGATTTGTTACAAGCGGTGGTTATTGCAGACCATGACAGAAGCCATTAGGGGGTCTGGAAAGACCAAAGGAGCACTCTGGGAGGCCAGAGGCGGGTGGATTGGCTGAGCTTACAGTTCAGAGACCAGCGTGAGCCAGAGACCCCATCTCTAAAAATAGCCGGGCGTCTGTAGTCCCAGCTACTTGGGAGGCTGAGGCAAGGCAAGACAATCACTTGAACTCAAGAGTTTGAGGTTACTGTGAGCTGTGATGCCACAGAACTCTACCAAGGTAGACTGTCTCAAAAAAAAAAAAAAAAAAAAAAAGAAGTCAAAATCTAGCAGTCCTGAATTTTAACTGCAGGTATCAGAACGACCTAAAGAGTTCTCCCTTCCCCTGCTCACCGACCAGGCCTAGAAACGTGGAGACCGACTGGGGCGCAGAGCTCAGATTTAGTCTAAAATGCAGCTTGCACTAGGCGGACATGCTGCCTAGAAGGGCCTGAGCCACTAACAAGGCCATACGTGCACAAGGCACCTGTCACACACCCATCCCATGAGCAGTGGCCAGGCCCAGAGCGCATTTCTGAGGGATCCCTGGGCAGCACAGGCAGTGCCATGCGCCCACTGTCACGGTGATGATGGTGCTGCTCTGAGAGGTGAGTGAGAGAAAGTGTGCAGCACCAGACTCTTGCGTGTTGGTGATGGGAGTCTGAAATGGAAGCAGCCTGGCTGATTCCTGTAAAGTTGAACTCGTATTTGCCACAATCCAAGCAGTCCACTCCTCTGGATCATCCTGGGAAGTGAGGTATCTGCCCACAGGACCGTTCACCTTTATTCTCAGGGGCCTCAAAATGACACCACCTCCTGCCCAGCAGGTCTCTGCATGAGCACACTGTGGCACATGCACACGCAGGATGCTCCTCAGTGAGGAGACCAGACAGAACAGCACTGGAGCTGGGATGCTGCACCAGTGACCTCAACTCTCCCATGCTGAAGGGCCCAGCCCAGGGCTGCACTGGTGCATTCTGTCAGACATTCACAGATTAGCAATCCTTCCACAAATGCTTCCATAAAACAAAGGCAGAGGGATTCTGGAAGGCCAGAGGTAGCAACCTGCATACATCTATCTAATAACCTAGATCCAGACTGCCTAGGCCTGAAGTGTGGCTTTGCATTGCATTTTTTTGCTGAAAATATTAAGTTGCAGAAAGACATGTTAATGACCATGCCCCAGGCCTGGGAAGCAGAGCTTCTGAGGGGGAGGCACTGGTGTAGCTGGCACCCACATGCTCGGTGACTTGGACAGCCCACCCGGCCAGCTTACCTGGCTTCCTCTTCCGTTTGGCTGGGGCTCGAGGTGTGAGAGGGCGCTGATACACGGCAGTGCTCAGGCCAGTTGCTACTGCCTCAATAGTCTCATCCAGGAGAGAAGACAGGAGGTGCCTTGGTACATGCTACATGGCAGAGGGATGTCTGGTCAGTAGGGCAGCCCCAGCAGAACGCTGGGCACAGCCCAGCTGCCACCACTGCACCACTTCCCTCTTTTTCAACAGGTGCTGTGCACTCCTGCTGTGAGCAGGAGTGGCCAGGACACAGGGAAGGGCAGTGACAAGTAGTGCCCTGCTGTGCAGGGAAGGAGTCAGGAGCCAGAGGGACAGCAAGGGTCAGCCTTCCCAACCCAGAATCCTGAATGCAGCATAACGTGTGTCGAAGGCAAACACCTGACATCACAGAGGAGCCTCCCGCTCTCCCTCCCCCCTGGCCTCTCCTGCTGGTCGTGATACACTGAACACTGGGGACAGGGAAGAGTGACCCTGAAGAAGGAGGCCCCTTATAGTATCTGGAACAGCACAAAGAACCACCTGAGGAAGATGAACTCAGGTGCTGAACGAGGGCAAGGAGCTGGCAGTTGGGTTAGCTCAAGGCTGTGTGGCCTGGCCTCCTGGCACCTGCTCCTCTGGACACGGCCCCACCTCAGCCTGCACCCTCACAGGGTGTCAGAGTCTAGCTGCACTCACTTGCCTGCTCCCCAGCAGGTTGACTGCCAGAGCCACCAAGGCACACAGGGGCCACTGGGCTTGGACCACACACTGCTAACAGCACCCACTTTGGTCCCAGCCCTTCCCACCCAGCCTCAAGAGACCAATCTGGGCAGCTGAGGCCCCAGGACAGACCTCAGAGAGGGGAGAGGCTCACCCACCTCGGCCCTCCTGGCTGTGGAAATGCGGTTGCGGTTCACGGTTGCTCTTACTCTCTCACTTTGCCGAGTCCGAGCAATCGCCCGGGTCCTGCCTATGCGAGGCCGAAGCCTGCTGGTGGTGGGCTCCACGTCGGCCAAGAGCAGGGAGACCTCCTCCTCACTCACAGAGCCTGGGTCTTGGAAGAGAGACATGGGCCGATGTGCCAGACAGACACACAGATCACACCCCTCACTATGCAGAAGCCCAGGTCAGGGCAAATTCTGGAGCAGGGCTGGGGCCTTCTCACCTTCTTCTCCAGACCCTGAGGGTCAGGGAGACCCAGTCAACTGAGCCCACACAATCGTAAGACACTAAGTTCCTCCAGCCCCCATGTGGGAGCTCAACAGAAGCTCATCTCCCTGGTGGAAAGCCTGGTAGTCCTCAGTCACAGCCAACCTCACCCTCTGCCTTCCACAGGATGCAGGCCCAGCCCCCACGGAGCAGTGTATTACCTGTGCCAGGGGCTGTGCCGGGGGCAGCACACTCTGGACAGAACCACTCATCCACGGGCACCTCCTGGAGAGGGGGCTCCAGACATTCCATGTGGTACCTATAGGCACAAGGGAAAGAAAGTAGAACCAAGTGTTTGGAGGAAGGCCAGATGCCGTCACTCCCCAGAGAGTGTCAGGCTCCCATCGTGGGCTGTGGAGCGTTACAGAATGAGGTGAGAATAGAGGACATGGATGAGGCTGCGCTCAGCGACAGTGTCCGCTGTTACTTAGCTGTGCAGTGGGGCAACTGCTGACATGGGGTCATTCCTGATTTGGTTAGGAGATCAAAATAAGGTAATATTCCTGTTAGCCTCACACACATGTAGCATTAGGTATTAACCTTTAATATTCATTTTGGAATCTCTTCTATGTCCTAGCTAAACTTTTTGTATGAGTTTTTATGTTGTTTGTTTGAAATGAAAATAGTATAATAGTTTCTGTAACTCATTATTACAGCAAAGAGGTATCCCTAGCATTATACTATCACATTATTACCACATGAGACTTTATGGCATTGCTATCATGACTATTATTATTACAGTCCATGCATTGTTTACCATGGATCTGAGTTACATAAAAATCTGACCTGAAGATGTTCTCAGGAATGCATCTTGTCCGTACCCTGGGGACTGCCTATATGAGAATATTTATCGGTTTTATGTTCATCAGTTTTTTTTTTTTTTGAGACACAGTCTCAAGCTGTCACCCTGGATAGAGTGCTGTGGCATTACAGCTCACAGCAACCTCCAATTCCTGGGCTCAAGCGAGTCTCTTGCCTCCGCCTCCCAAGTAGCTGGGACTATAGGCGCCTGCCACAACACCCGGCTATTTTTTGGTTGCAGCCATCATTGTTGTTTGGCAGGCTCAGGCTGGATTCGAACCCGCCAGCTCAGGTGTACGTGTCTGGAGCCTTAGCCTGTTGAGCCACAGGCGCCGAGCCTAAAAGTAAAAAATTTTAATAAAGTTGTAAAAATCCCAGTGTCATTGTTAAGAAGTTATTAGAATGAAAGACAGATACTGATTTTAAAAACTAACATAATCAAGAACTGTAGGCTTAATTTAAATGCTTAAAAGGAAAACGAGGCTTTGCTCATGAAAACTCTGACCCAGTAGCCTCATCTGGGCTCACCAGCTGTCCTTGAGGCCACCAGAAAGCACATGGGCCCTGCCTCAGGCAGGGGTGGTCTCCCCTGCAGGCTGCTGTCAGTGGTAACAACCCACGTTCGTGTGTGGACACAGTTCTGAGTCCTAAGTGGCCCCTCTAGTCCTGTGTTCCCAGCATCCTGCTTGCCCCTGCAGGGCAGTGGACTTCTAATGGGGTTTCTGGGACGCCCACAACAGCAGCCCTGCTTCCCACTAATAGCAATATTACACATGCTGGTGGGGCAATTGATGGGAGATGCTTCTAGGAACCCTGAGAGGTAAAGATCTATAGGGCCAGAGCATTGAGTACATGGTCACAAAACATGGGTTCATTCAACCTGAGACTTCCGAGAAAGGAAGGAAGACGGTGTTCTGTCAATGTGTGAGGACAGGTGCCATGCGACGCTGGCTGCTGAACACAGGGTTTGGGGCAGGCAGGAGGTGCAGGGCCCTGGAGCAGCGGGGGGCTTGCTGGGAGGCTCTGTGCTCCCAGTGGCCCTGAGCAGGCAGACTGATGACAAGTGTCTTAGGAGGACAACAGTGGCAGTCACCTGCACGGCACAAATAGGGAGCTTGTGGTGTCTGCTAACTATAGCAGCACAGCCGAGTCCTGCGCAGATGGCACACGGTGACAGAAGTGAGCTGGGCCCTAACTGGGGTGTGAGGTCTGGGTAACCAGGACTGCCAGCCCTAGGACCCATGAGCCTCCACAGAGAGCCGTTGCAGCATCAACTCTAACCACCACAGTTACAGGCCTCCTGCCTCTGGCAGTTTCAGAGTCCAAACCTTGAAACTGCAACTTCCTGCATGAGAGAAAGTTCCAGATCTGCCAGCCTCACTGGTTCTTTCTATACCTTCTGGGTAAGTAAGTGCTCCAAAGGAAAGGTTTCCAGAATCCTCTTGCCATAATTTTATAGAAGAAATCCAACAGCAAAAGCCCCATGCAGGTGGCTTCTGGGGTAGGTGGGGGGGCACATGCCCACACCCATCAAGATAAAATAGCAATGGAGAGATGCCACACGAGGCTCTTAGGGAGCCAATGTCACTTGTGAGCACAGGGCAGGGCTCCCAGCTGTCTCCCGCTGTGCCAGGGTGGCCAATGGAGACAGGTCACTGGAAGCACATCCAGGGCAACCACTAGCCGTTTGGAAGATGACAGTGTAGGTACAGAGCCTCCTCTCCAGCAGCACTGGCCCCCTACCCCTGGGCTCCCTCCTCTCCCTTCCCTCTCTTTGTCTGGTACATTATGGCGTTATGTGCCTCTCTGCGAGAAGCCTCAGAACATTTTTTTGCAAAAAGGCAGAGGCATAAATAGCAGTGACGAGAAGAGCCTTCAGGGCAAGGCAGCTCAGCTCCCAATGCCAGGACTCCAACATCACCGTGGGGGATAGAAGATACTGCGTGTCCTGGAGCCCCGCCTGCCTGCGTGCAGCCGACGTCTCTTACCCCGAGTCACAGCCATCACAGAGCAGGAGTCGGTCCTCATGGTCGCTCCTGCCGCACACCTCACAGAAGGTTGGGTCCTCCTCTTCTTCCTTTTGGGCTCTGCTGTTCTCCACTGGAATCTAAAGACAGAACTGCTGCTCACACACCAAAGAGAACCCCAAATCTAAAAGGTCAACTCCTAGAACGCTGGCAGTTAATCCAGAGCAGGCCCGCGGGCCCAGGGTCTACACAAGCTCTGTAGCCCTGTGTCTCTGGGTCTATATGCGAATGGAGAGGTCACATTCTACCAGGGCAGTCGTCTAAGAGGGAAGGATGACTGAGCAGAAAACAAAGCTCTGACCCACAGAAAGGAGTGGGGAGGCCATGTGGCCACGAAGCAGAATAATCAAGCAGGTGGGGACCATTTGGGCACCAGAGGAAGCATATTCCCATCCTGCGAGTGCCCTGCAGACAGGCCCGCGTGCAGGGAGCTGGTGAGCAGTGCTCACGAGAGCCATGTAATTCAGCAAAGACTCAGAAACATGCCTGCCAAAAATGAATGCTTAGATGTACTGTGATTAGGGGGACTGTCACACCCTTGCCTTGAGATAGTGACAGTGGTGACACTCAACCTTACAGCAACTCTCAGGCATAACCTGGCTTCAGTTATTCAAGTCTTAAAATATGAAAGGTCTGTGGACAGGTCCCCCATCTCCTCACCCAGGCTCTCCCCAGAATGCAGCCCCTCCTCCCCCAACACCTGGCCCTTCCTGGAGGGTGAAGTGGGGACCCAGCCCTTCCTACAGTACCTGGAGCCATTCTCAGGTCCAACAGCACCAGCTTATCATAGAGGACCTGCCCCTCCTGCCTGCACAGCTCACCGGGGCCTTCCTCCACGAAGAAGAGCTCAGGACCCGCACACCTTGTCTGTAGCCATTCCCAACATGAAGACTACTTACATTACAGACATGCTTTTGAAAGTGCCAACGAGCTGCCCAGGCAGTTACAAGGGCACACAAAGGGAGGCCATGGGGACCAAAGCTGCTGCTGGTGGCATAAGTTACAGGTCCCACAGAGAGCAAAGTCTCTGGCAACCAGGCTTTAGGTACACTAACCAAAAAAGGAGGACCTGCAGCCACACCGTCTCAGCCAGCCTTTATGGCCCTGAGGTCTCAGGCGCACCCCCACAAGGTCTTCCCAAGGCCACTCATGGACAGACCACGGAAGCCTTTTAATTCCCTAAAATGCAGGGAAGCAAATGCAAGCACACAGACCAAAAGGAAACCCTTCTTACCTCCACCCTGACGGTAAGTAATTTTGCCTAGTATTTCCTGAAATCTGGCCCCAAGAAAACCAGCTTCCTCTCCCCTCCGACCTTCCCCTCTCTTGATCCTGCTGCAGCTCAGTAACTCTGAGCAGATGGGCCAGAGAGGCTCCCAGAGGATGGGGCAGAGCCCAGGGGACATCTCAGGTCCACCAGCACCTCCACCATCTAGAGAACTCATAGCTCCTGGACAGGGCAGCTGCCTGAGTTCCAGGCTTCATGCTCACAGGCCACTCCAGGCGTTTTGGTTGATTTTTACAGAACACTTAGCCAACACTCACTCATTTTAGGAGAGCAAACAACCTCTAAAAGTATCTCCTTCCCATGAGACAGGGACACACATGGCTGGGCCCTGCACTGCAGCATCTACACTTACCTTCTTCAAGACTTTACCACCAAAGTAAGCTCGAATGCAAATACATTTAAATAGAGTTCGATCAACTGGACAGGAATTGGCATTCTGTAAGAAATAAAAATGGCATCAGAACCCTGTAGAATCACACTTTCACTGCTAATACTGTATTCAAAATAATTCACTCAGAGGTCGGAAGTTCCTTTCACACTGAAAATCAAGTATTTACTAAATGCCTACATGTGCCAGAGCTGTGCTAAGTTGCTGGGGACACAGCACTGAAGAAGAGAGACAGAACAGCTCAGTGAATAGGCACACAACCTGGCACCTTAGTGTCAAGAAAATGAAAGGAAGGAGGGGGGCTGGATTTTAACTGGAACAATGTGTGTTTACAGCCCTTCCAGAGTCACTGTCAGCTTCTGTCCAAGTCCTTTGCCACCTTTTCCACGATTGTTGGACGATTCCTATTAAGTTTTCAGAATTTCTTTTCATCTTGATTAGTGGATACTAATCCCGTATGTGTTAAAAATATTTTTGCCAGGCTGAGCGCGGTGGCTCACATCTCTAATCCCAGCACTCTGGAAGGCCAAGGGTGGATCACCTAAGCTTAGGAGTATGAGACCAGCCTGAGCAAGAGCGAGACCCCATGTCTATTAAAAATAGAAAAACTACGGTGGTGCCTATGGCTCAAATGAGTAAGGCGCCAGCCTCATATGCTGGAGGTGGTGGGTTCAAACGCAACCCTGGCCAAAAACCGCAAAAAAAAAAAGAAAAAAAAAAGAAAAACTAGCCGTATGTTTTGGTGGGCACCTGGAGTCCCAGCTTCTCAGGAGACTGAGGCAGGAGGATCACTTGAGCCCAGGAGTTTGAGGTTGCTATGATACCATGGCACTCTACCCAGGGCGACAGAGATTCTATCTCAAAAAGTATATATATAGGGTCAGTGCCTGTGGCTCAGTAGCTAAGGCGCTGGTTCCATATACCGAAGGTGGTGGGTTCGAACCTGGCCCCAGCCAAACTGCACCAAAAAAAAAAAAAAATAGCCGGGTGTTGTGGCGGGCGCCTGTAGTCCCAGCTACTCGGGAGACTGAGGCAAGAGAATCGCCTAAGCCCAGGAGTTGGAGGTTACTGTGAGCTGTGATGCCACCGCACTCTACCAAGGGCAATAAAGTGAGACTGTCTCTAAAAACAAACAAATAAAAAAAGTACATACATGTATTTTTTTCTTCATTAATAGTTTTGATTCCCATTCACTTGTTTTACATAGACTGCGACAGTAAAACATTCATTTTAATTCTGTAGGCAGAGGCCCAGGTCTGTGGTTCCCCATCACTATGGATGATGTGGCTGGGTGAGACTCTCCTGAGGTTTCTTTCTTTCTTTTTTTTTGAGACAGAGTTTCACTACACTGCCCTGGGTAGAGTGCTGTGGAGTCACAGCTCACAGCAACCTCAAACACTTGGGCTTAAGTGATTCTCTTGTCTCAGCCTCCCCAGTAGCTGGGTCCACAGGTGCCTGCTACAACACCCGGCTATTTTTTGTTGTAGCTGTCACTGTTGTTTAGCTGGCCCAGGCCGGGTTTGAACCCACCAGCCTCGATGCATGTGGCCAGCACCCTACCCACTGAGCTAAGAGTGCTGCCCTACCCTGGGGCTTCTTGAATTACATACAGTCCCAGCAGGAATTCTTCACACTGGGCTCAGACCTCTGCACCCAGGAGTAAAGGACACCCCATGTGGCTATCCATCCACTCGCTGTGTGCATCTGAGGGTGAGTTTTGTGGGAATATACATTTCTCTTGGGTAAACAAGAGGTTGAACTACATTTGTGGTTATATGTGACACCCTAACTATGAGTCTGGGGGCTCCATCCTCCCCACTCAGGGTATGGTCTGTCCTTCCCTGGGCAGGCTGAGGGGGGTGTAGGGTCTCCCTGGAAAGACCTGGGCTCCCTAACATCCTTCATAAGCACCCTCACATTTATTACCCATCTGCAAATCTCTTGCATTGTCCGGAAACCCTTCCCTATCCTCGCAGTGCACCTGCCTGTGTTTTCTCCTGAAAGCTGTCTTGCTTTCTCACTGCAGATCCTGACTGCATCTGGCACTGTGTGTGAGGTGTGAGCTTGGCCCTCATGGTATCTACCTCCTCCTAAGTGTTGTGTATGAAGAGCTGCCGAGTACAAGTGTCCATGTCTCCATCAGGCCCCCAGCACACGCTCCAGGTCTCAGTCCTGTCTTGGGACCAATTCCATCAGTAGGTGGTGTCTCCTTTTGCTTGTATCTTTTTTCTGTATCTCAGATATGTGAACTTGAAACGTCTTCCCTTTTCAACATCATCCCGGTGATTCGTGTTGCTCTTTGGCCCTCCTAGATGGAGTTCACAACCCACTGATTGCTCTGAACACTCCTGCTGGGACTGTGATAGCACAGCAAGGCCACCTCTGCAGAGTAGGAGTTCCTTCTAGAAAGTGGTCTGGTTTTGGTTGCAAGTGTTTTAGAAAAGCTCTTTAAATGTTCTATATATGTTTTTTATGATAAGTTTCTAGGTATAACTTTTAACCTTTGTTAAAACCTTATATCCAGACTGGGCATGGTGGCTCATGCCTGTAATCCTAGCACTCTGGGAGGCCAAATCGGATGGATTGCCTGATCTTACGCAGTGAGACCCCATCTCTAAAAAATAGCCGGGCTTTGTGGTGGGCACCTATCGTCTCAGCTAGTCAGGAGGCTGAGACAAGAGAATCACTTAAGCCTAAGAGTTTGAGGTTGCTGTGAGCTGTGACACCGCAGCACTCTACCTGGGGCGACAAAGTGAGATGATGTCTCAAAACAACAACAAACCCCTTATATCCAGCAATCTTGCTAAACTCAGCATTCCAACAACTTATAAAATTTCTATACTAATAAACCATTCGCAAATGTCTTCTTGTAACCAATACTTTTGCCTCTATTGTTTTCTTTTCTTAGTTTAATAAATACCAAATAAAAGACATACAGCAAACATCCTGTCTTGCTCCTCAATTTAAACCAGGGCTTTGCTTGCCAAAAGAAAACTCTAAGGCTGACTCTACTCTGGGCCATGGACCCACCCTGCTGTACCAGAACAGAAACAGGAGAACCACAGATGGAGAAAGTGGTGATGCCACCTGCCAGGCAGCTTGAGCCATGTCTAGGTCCCACTTCAAACAGATTAACCACATGGGACAGTTTCATGCTATCTGGGGACACAGACCAGGAGAGGAATAGAGACGAGAGGACACAGCTAGTGGGAAACTTGGGCAGGGACACAGGCTTATGGAGAATGCTAAGGGCCAGGCTGCAGGTGGAGCTGGGGGCTGAGCTGAGAGTCAGAGCCGAGCCAACGGTGTCAGAGACTGGGTGAGATGCACAGGGTATTCTACTCACCACTCCTCCTTCTACCGTCCTATTTCTTTAACATTTTTCTGAATAAAAAGTTTAAAAAGAGTGTGCTATGCCTTGCTGGCCAGTCCCTTCCATCTGTTCTGAGGACACTTCCTTCCTTTTTTTTTTTTTTTTTGAGACAGAGCCTCAAGCTGTCACCCTGGGTAGAGTGCCGTGGCATCACAGCTCACAGCAACCTCCAATTCCTGGGCTCAAGCGAGTCTCCTGCCTCCGCCTCCCGAGTAGCTGGGACTACAGGCGCCCGCCACAACGCCCGGCCATTTTTTGGTTGCAGCCGTCATTGTTGTTTGGCGGGCCTGGGCTGGATTCGAACCCACCA
>CAUYRH010002114.1:0-18110 GCA_963574655.1 Perodicticus potto
CCTGTAGTCCCAGCTACTTGGGAGGCTGAGGCAAGAGAATCGCCTAAGCCCAAGAGCTGGAGGTTGCTGTGAGCTGTGATGCCATGGCACTCTACCGAGGGTGACAAAGTGAGACTTTGTCTCCAAAAAAAAAAGAGAGAACAAAGTTGTGGTTTTTAAAGGTTATGAAACTGTTCTTTCTCCTAGAGGTATGAACCAAAGGAATGTTAGTAAATATATAAATCTTTGTGCTTCTCTTTATTAAACTTCAAAGTTTACTGACTGATTAATAATAAAATACACAGAATATTATATAACTAGTTATGTGGTTTAATTTGTAGTTTTTCAAATTTCCTGGAAAACACCATCAATATTAAATAATAGTATATATTTTAAGAAAATGTTTACTTTTAAATGTCCTCAGCAGTGGAAATTCTTTGTTCTTAAAAAATGGGTTATATTTTTATTCATAGTTGAGAGTTATCCAAAACATACCTGGTGAGTTAGGGGAGTAACTAATTACATCCGGTAAATTCTGTTTTTGCTTCAAAAGAGTATTTAATAGAATTAATTTTTGCTGCTTCTAAAAGACATTTTCCAGAGAGATGAAAACATTCAAAAATATTGTATACAATAATCAAATTGCTGGAAGAATTATGGGTCCCTGAAAATGATGGTGAAAAATGATTTACATTGAGCTGGGCGTTGTGGCGGGCGCCTGTAATCCCAGCTACTCGGGAGGCTGAGGCAAGAGAATCACCTAAGCCCAGGAGTTGGAGGTTGCTGTGAGCTGTATGATGCCACGGCACCCTACGGAGGGTGATAAAGTGAGACTCTGTCTCTACAAAAAAAAAAAAAAAGAAAAAAGATTTACATTGGAATATATGGTTCAAATGTAAGGTAACCAGAAAGAATGATTCATTATGGCCACATTTATAGGTTTAGAGGTGGAGAAGCTTTTGATAAGAATTAGGATAAATACTAGGCTAAGAAAAGACTTTAGAAAAAATAAAGAAAAGACTTTACCTTTTTCAACAAAAAGGTTTCAACCTTCAAACCTATTTTGAAGCATTAGTAATGGCATGTACTCATGATTATTTAATTAAAAAATTTTTTTACTGTGTTTTGCTTTAAGAAAGGGGAAATTCTGCTTATAATTGAAAAAAAACCTGATGGCTGGTGGATAGCTAAAGATGCCAAAGGAAATGAAGGTCTCATTCCCAGAACTTATCTGGAGGTTAGTTTTTGTTGTTTATCCTTTCCTTTTCTTTCAAAATATGTTTTTCATTATTTATATTTGTCATATGCTTTTTTTTATTTCTCTGGTTAATTATTTTTAACATAAATTTTATTGTGTCTGTTTAAGGTATACAACATGATGTTATGGGATGCTTATACATTGTAAAATGGTTAGTATAGTGAAGCAAGTTAACATAGTCATCTCACGTGGCGTTTTTATATGGCAAGAACATCTAAACTCTACTCACTTAGCAAAAGTCCTGAATACAATATAATATTACTAACTATAGTCCTCATGTTGTGCATTAGACCTCTAGACTTGTTCGTCCTGTGTATCTGCTGCCTTATCCTTTGACCTACATCTCCTCATTTCTTCCCTTTTTCTCCCTAGCCCCTGGTAACCACTATTTTATTTTCTATCTCTGTATATTTGACTTTATTTTACATTCCCCATACAAATGATATTATACAATATTTTTCTTTCTGTGTCTGAAAGAAAAATATTTCACTTAGCATCGTGTCCTCCAGATTTGCCCATGCTATGGCAAATGGCAGGATCTTCTTTTTTACAGCTGATAACATCCCTTTGTATACACACACACACACACACACACACACACACACACACACACACATATCCCATAGTTTGTTTATTCATTCAAACACTTAGGTTGTTTTCTTTACATATTTTAACTATTGTGAATAATGCTGCGATGAACATGGGAGTGCAGACATCTTTATGAGGTAGTTATATACCCAGAAGAGGGATTTCTAGGTAACATGGTAGTTCTATCTTTAATTTCTCTAGGAACTTTCATACTGTTTTCCATGATGGCTATATCTTGTAATATATTTTGTATGCAGTTTGCTATAGTCTTTGATCAATTGATTAGAGATAGAGAATTTGCTTTAATTTTAGAGGGACAAGGTGTGGGAAAAGGACTGTGTATTAATGGTACTGGGGCCCTGTGAAGTACTCTTATGACAAGAGGTTATCTCACGTTAAGGATGCTTTGTGAGTTAATGCTGGTCATAACGATTAGTAGGTGTCTGTTGTTCATTGTGAAATCTAACCACAGTTAACTTTATGTTAGCTTCCACAAATACATAATTCCCTTACTAAAATGTGAACATGTTATACATGCCTGTTTGTAACCTATTTTTTTCTCATTTCATGATGTAGTATGGTCATTTTCTTTGCCAAGAAATGTAGATATGTGTCTGAATCAGCACTGTGCATCAGGAATATAATGCAAGCAATACATGCAATTTAAATTGTCAGTAACCACATTGACATGTCTTTTTTCTGATACCACTTCTGACACCAAGTGTGTGGTTTTTCTCTGACACCAGACATGTGTCATTTTCTACATCAGTTCTCCAACACCAACCAGGTATACAATCATTCAGTTCAATTTTTATACTAACTCCTGGAGTTGACACAGACCCTACAAGTTAAGGGTGCAGTCTCACAAGGCTGCTCCACTTCAGACACCAGTCACAAATGCCACCAGTACTTCTGACTGGCTATAAATTCAGACGTTCTCATAGCCTCTCCTCAGGGGTTCAGTAATTCACTAGGGTGTGTCATAGAACTCAGGAAAACACCACTTGCATTTACCAAGTTATTATAAAGGATACTACCACTCAGGGATAGCCAAATGGAAGAGATACCTAAGGAGCGGTATTGGTGGGGAGTGGCTTGCATGCTCTTTTGGGGCATGCTAGCCTCCCAACACCTCAATGTGTTTACCAACCTAGAAGTTCTCCAAACCCTGTCAGATGAGGGGTTTTGTTCATTTCATTAACTAAATGATTGCCCATTAGTGGTTAACTTGATCTCCAGCTCTTCCCCCATCCCCAAAGGTTGGAAAGTGGAGCTGATAATTCCAGCCTCTAATCACAAAAGGTTGGTGGTTCTGGCAAACAGTCCTCTTCCTAAAATGATCTTGGGGCCCACCTAGACTTGTCTCATTAGCATAAATTCTGGAATATTTGAAAGGGACTCATTATGAATAAGAAAACACACTTCTATCATTTAGGAAATTCCAAGGGATTAGGAGCTCTGGGCCAGGAACCAGGAACAATAAACAAATATAAATTTTTTATTACACATATTTTTAAAAAGTAAAAAGAAAGAGGTAGAATTATTTTTAATAATATATTTTATATTACCCAATCTATCAAAAATATCATTTCAATGTATAATCAAAATTTTAAAATTGAGCTGTTTTACTTCCTTTTTTTATATTACATTCAACATCCAAGGTGTAATTTGGTCTAATTTCAAAAGCTTACTGGCCATATGTGATAAGGGACTGCTGAATTCACAGGACAGCCCTAGATCAGTAGGCTCCAGGTAGCCTTTTTGGCACCAGGGATTGGTTTCATGGAAGACAATTTTTCCATTGACTAGGGATGAAGGGTGGTGTTCAATTCTCATAGGAGCATGCAACCTAGATCCCTGTGAGAATCTAAAGCCACCGCTGATGTAATAGGAGGTGGAGTGCAGACAGTGAGGGAAGTAATGGGGAGCAGCTGTAAATAACAGATGAAGCTTTGCTTCACTTGCCCATCACCCACCTCGTGCTGTGCAGTCCCATTCCTAACAGACCACAGCTGGTACACTGGGGGACTGCAGCTCTAGAGCATCTTTTTCAATGGCAGCAAATATTTCAATCTCATGTAGCTTGTTTTCAACCTATAATCACGATCAATTATGTTGTGAAGAATATAGGATTAGCTTTCCCTGTAAATTACAAAAGATTAGTGGCTTAAATAAAATGAAAGCACATTTCTCTCGAGTGTGGAAGAGTGTAGAGAAAAACGAGGCTTGATCTAATATTTCACTCTGTAGTTAGATGTGAAGCTGCTGTTTCTAGAGTTAACTCTTTAGTTTTAAGTTGACTACTATTTATTTTAATGATTCCAAGCCCCCAAAATGGAAAGGGAAAAAAGGAGTCAAAAGATGTGAGCTGCTACCTTTTTAAGAAAATTTCCTGGAAGTTGCACAAACAACTTTTAATTGTAGCCTGTTGACCAGCATTTAGTTCCCTGACAACACCTAGTTGCAAGGAAGGCTTGGAATATGTAGTCTTTATCTGGCTTATTGTTAAAATCAGGGCTCTTATTAGGAAAGAAGTAGAAACTAGGTGGTAGCCAACCAGCAACCTCTGTTGTAATCAAGCTGTACATACATCTTTGCAGACATTCCTGATTATTCCACTTAGATAAATTCATAGATGTCCATCACTGGTTTAAAGGGTTTACATCTTATTCTGATTTACCAATCTGCCCCTTAGAAAAGTACCAACTTGTACTCCCACCCCCAACATCGGACAGTGCTTTGTTTTCCCACACACTTGCCAAAGTTTTCCACACACTTACGGCTCTTACTGGTCTTTTATATTTTTGCCAATTTGACCAGCAAAAAGGTATTATTGTTGTTTTGATTTGCATTTGTTGTACTCCTAATGAGGCTGAGCAGCATTTCAGTATTATGACCAATATTGTCATCTTAGTGACTTGACTTTTTAGTTTTTTTGGACATTTTTTCTGAGGGATTTTTTTTTTTTTTTTTTTTTTGGAGACAGAGTCTCAAGCTATTGCCCTGGATAGAGTGCTGTGGCATCATAGCTCACAGCAACCTCCAACTCTTGGGCTCAAGTGATCCCCTTGCCTCAGTTTTTCTGTTTTTTTTAATAGAGATGGGATCTTGCCTTTGCTCAGGCTGATTTTGAACTTGTGAGCTAAAGCTGTCCACCCGCCTCGGTGTCCCAGAGTACTAGGATTACAGAGTCATCACACAACGCCCTTCTGAGGGATTTTTAAAACATTTTTCTCTTATTGATTTATAAGAACTTTTATAATACTTTAATAATAAAGATAGTAACCCTTAGAAATTTATGTTAGATATTTTCTTTATTGACTTTCACCTGTATTTATTTTTTTGTAGCTAAATCTGTCGAGTTTCCACTTAAAGTGTTCGCCTTTCATATAATAGGAAAGGGCTTTCCTATCTCAAGATTGTTTTTTCTAATACTTTCATATTTCTAATATTTCTATCTTGTTTTTTATTTGAAAAATTCTCCATTTGGGATTTATTTTTGATTAGGCCTACTGTCTCAGGCCTTGTCATTTTCTTCAAATAGTGAAATAACCAACCATGTGTTGAAAATTTTTTTCCACTACTTTTTGTTAAACCTGTCATATGCTAAATTCCTATTTATGCTTGAGTCTTTTTGAAATTACTGATTGTTATTTTGCAGTAGTTAAGAAGTACATATTTCAATGATTTTTTTAGCCTTGTGATAAAGAAGAAGGAGGCCAAGAATCAAGTGAAGAGGACACTGAAGAAGATGTTGAGGTAGTGGATGAAACAGCAGATGGAGCAAAAGTCAAGCAAAGGTACAGAGGTGTGAGAGGATTTATCGAAGTAGGTTTAGGAAACTATCTTTTTTTTTCTATTATAGATAATTAAAGAATATCTTAAAGTGGGGACAACGTGCACCTTGAGAGCCTCTCATATTGTTGTTTGCTTCAATATCATTATTACTTTAATATTTTTAGTGTTATTTAGTTCTATATCAGTTTCATCTAAAGACTATTAGATTTTCAGAATTTATTGACAATTACGAATGTTATTCTTTCATAAATGAAGTTCTCTAATTGAGTGAATGGGTTTAACCTACCCTCTCACCACCTTGCTATTTTGTCTCCCCAGAACTGATTCCCATTGGAGTGCTGTTCAGAAAGCTATCTCAGAGGTTAGTATCTTCTATCTTGCTAAGGACGTCTGGTTTTGTTACCTAAGAGTTTTGACTGAGCTCAGATGCAGAACCAGAAGATAGATATGGAAAGTAGCAGTGGATTTTTTTTTTTTTTGAGACAGAGTCTCACTGTGAGCATCACAGCTCACAGCAACCTCTAACTCTTGAGCTTAAGTAATTCTCTTGCCTCAGCCTCCCAAGAAGCTGGGACTATAGGTGCCCGCCACAACGCCCAGCTATTTTTTGTTGTTGTTGTCATTGTTGTTTAGCAGGCCGGGTACCGAGCCATGGCAGTGGTTCTTAAACAGGGTGTAGAGCATAGAAATTACAGAGCAGAAGGAATGTATCTCTGGTTTAGTAAGCCTGTGATCTAAGTAACATTTCTTATTAGGCCTTTTATAGAAAAAGAGTAGATAATCTCATTCATGTATGATTTGAGGGCTTGGATATATTCTCATTGATCCTACCTGAAATTTTTGTCATTTGGATGAAAAATGATATTAAATTTCAGTTACTATTATCTGTAATCTTATAATTTAAAAAATTACATAACATGGCAAATTTTGTTACATAAAATGAAAATTCTTTCCTTCACCCCTTTAAGTAATCACCATTTAGCAGTTTAGAAAGTATCTTTCTTAACCTTTTTCTCCTTATTACTTACAAGGATGTGTATGTGAGAGTGTACATGTACATATACATTAAAAATTCATTACTTCTTTAGTGCATATCAGTTATTAACGTAGCATATCAGCTATGAACTTATAATGGCAGCACTCTATGGAGTAAGACAGGAAAGAGCAGGGACATTTTGGTTTCATCTGTACTTGAAACAGCTGGTTTGAAACACACAGCTCTGCACTTGGGGCACTGTGTAGAGCTTAGGTCTTTGGGAGAGGCCATGATTTGGTGATAGTATCTTTTCAGGAATTTTGGGTTAAATTGTAGTGTTTTTCCTAAAATCTGTACATTCGGATTTTCCTTATTTGGGTTATAGTTGCTCTACTGATAAAAATAAAGTATCACAGAGGTGAAGAAACATGAATGAAAACAAACAAATCCATTTTGTTTTTATTATCTTCAGCAGATAAGCACTGTTGATGTGCTAACTTCGATGGGAGCTATTCCTGCAGGGTTCAGGCCTTCCACACTCTACCAGCTTCTGGAGGAAGGTAACATGTGCTTATTAGCCACTATACTCTTAGTTAAACAGTCAAGGTGAGCATCTAATTGCCTTATTGTAGGCAAAACAGGTTGTCCACAGAGGTGTTGACTCTCGCAGCTCTTTGATGCTCATATTTTCCTTGTCCTTCCTATGACAGTGAGGAGGGATCCCTGATCCTATCAGAGGCCAGACCTTTTATAGGTGCCCTGAGTTCCAGCCCCTTTCTTTTTTCAAACCAACTCCTTTGATTATCAGCCTTTTCCTGTATTTTTAGCTGGTGCCTTCTCCCACACAGGTTCATTCCCACATCTATAGTACCAGTCATAATACCTCCCACCCTGAAGGACTAGCCCCTCTAACCCTATCCCACTCTAGCCAAAGCCACCTTTTCTCTGCTTCTTTTTCAAAATTTTTCCAAAAAGTTACCTCCATTTGGCCTGTTTCTTTATTCATTCTTGGATGTTCCTGTACTTGGCAATTTTTGTCTATGAGCTCATCTTATAGAGGAATCACCTTGGGAAGGTCCAAGTTCTCTTGTACCTGAGTTGTTGATTATCTGTGGAAGGGCTGCTTCTGTTTTTTGGTGTGTCTGTTTTTTGGTTTTGAATTCCATTCTTTTTTTGTAAGGAAATAAAAGGAGGCTCAGCACCTGTGGCTTAATGGGTTAAGGTGCCAGCCACATACACCTGAGCTGGCAGGTTCGAATCCAGCCTGGGCCCACCAAACAACAATGACGGCTGCAACCAAAAAATGGCCGGGCGTTGTGGCGGGTACCTGTAGTCCCAGCTACTTGGGAAGTGGAGGCAGGAGACTCACTTGAGCCCAGGAATTGGAGGTTGCTGTGAGCTGTGATGCCACAGCACTCTATTCAGGGTGACAGCTTGAGGCTCTGTCTCAAAAAAAAAAAAGAAAAGAAAAGAAAAACTGTTTTTGCAGGTAATCAATTTCGAGCAAGTTACTTCTTACAACCAGAGCTCTCGCCTTCACAACTGGCCTTCAGAGATCTGATGTGGGATGCTAAAACAGGCACTGTAAGTGTAAAACTATAACTTTTCCAGATTTTGTCATGGTTGCAAGTAGGCAAATAAAATGTCAATTGATAAATTATAGAAAAATTTATTTCTGTATTGTAATTTTGCAATAGCGGTATTTTCATAACTAAAGGAACACTTGGACTTGTTACCTTCACTTTGCCTTTTTTAAGGCCATTATTGCTCTTTTCACCCATTGTTACAAAGAAAACAATACTAAGTTTCTATCTTAACCGTGCTTTGCCTCAATTTCTTCATCTTTAAAAAGGGAATAATAATTATAATACTTCTAAGATAGAATTGTTGTAAGAATTCCATTATATGTGTGAATGGCTTAGAATAATGCCTGATAGGTGATAATAACTCAGTAAATGTTAGCCAGTATCATCATCATTGTTATTAATAGGAGTACTATTATTCTAATACAGGAATATAAGACAGGAATAAGGAAGTGGGAAGTGCTTTATGATTAGTATACCTTTTTCGTTAGTGCTAAGAGGATTCCTGGTATCCCAGTATTTGAAGTTAGGAACATTTGATATTTAATTCTACTGTCCTCTTTTTAGACAGACATAAACTACATTAGAGCACATTAGCCCCCTTCTTTTTTGCTTTTTTGAGACAGAGTCTCACTATGTCCCCCTTGGTAGAGTGCCATGGCGTCACAGCTCACAGCACCTCAAACTCTTGGGCTTAAGCAAGTCTCTTGCCTCAGCCTCCCATGTAGCTGGGACTACAGGCACCTGCCACAACGCCCGGCTATTTTTTGTTGCAGTTGTCATTGTTTACTTGGCCCAGGCCAGGTTCGAACCCACCAGCCTCGGTGTATGTGGCTGGCACCCTACTCACTGTGCTATGGGTGTTGAGCCAGCCCCTTTCTTATTTACCTCCTACTTTTTCTCCCTCCCTTCTCTACAGCCTTAAGGCAGTAATAAGAGGATAGTATGATCAAGTTTTGCGGGATGGGTGGTGTAGAATTTTAGTACCCTTTTCCCTTTTAACCTGAGCATTGCCTGCGACCATTTTAGTGTTAGGTACATAAATCTCTTAAAAATTGATTTTTAAATATTTTTATGATATGATGATTATTATTACTATTATTGGAGATATAGGCTCACTCTGTCACCCCAAGTAGAGTGCTGTGGTGTCAGCCTAGCTCACTACGATCTCAAACTCTTGACCTTAAGCAATCCTCCTGCTTCAGCCTCCCAGAGTGCTAGGATTACAGGCATGAGCCACTGCAGTGGCCTAGTGTTAGGTATCTTTTATTGTGAATGAACAAATATGTTGTATTTGGTCTGTTTAGTGTACTAGTAATTGAATAAATGGCATTTAATTTTAGGAACTTGTGTCCCGAGAGCTCTCAAATTGAAAAGATGACAAACTTTTAGATATTGTTTGGCTTTTTGCTACAATATAAGGTACTTAAATCTAAAAGCTTATGACCATGAAATAGAATGTAATTAAAGCTGTTCTTGAAAAAGAAACAGCTATTCACAATCTGAGCTATACCTGTGAAGGAGATTTGAATAATCCCATCAAATAGTACATTCTCTCTGTCAGATCATCTGCAGAAGAAACCAAGGAACACTGCAAATAATTGCTTGGAATAAAAACAAGGAGAGTTAGCTAAATAATATTATATACCAGATGTCACTGGTTATTTAGCTGGGGTAACCTACACTTACCCACATTCTGTAGACATAAACTCAAGGACAGGAATACAGTGATTCTGTAGTCAAGTTATACATTTGACTGATAGTACTAGCTATTTTTATGTATTTAAGAAAAAATGCAAATATTTCAAATGTAATTTTATGAAAAATTTACCTGCAATGGCTGGTTTTGATTTTAAATGAGCAGAATATTGAAACCTTTCCTGTGTCTATGTATTTGTGAAAAATTTTTCTTTTTTTCTTAACTCTATATACATTTTATTAAGTTGTATTTGTAAAAGGTGTTTTGGAAGATAGATTTGTGTTATAAGTCAGAGAAATAAACTTTTTTATGACTAATTTTCTTTCAGATTAGATCAAGACCTAGTCGTGTTTCATTGATTTTGACCCTGTGGAGCTGCAAAATGATTCCTCTTCCAGGAACAAGCATACAGGTTCTCAGCAGACACGTACGCCTCTGTCTTTTTGATGGTAATAAGGTGAGATTATTGGGAGATTAAATCAATTCACACCAAGAGGATAGAAAAATGTTTTGTTAATACCACATATTAAATATGTACTGCATTAAATACATACTGTCTCTCTGTCTGTCACTTGTTCTCTCTTTCTCTCTGTGTATATTCACATATACATGTATATGTTTGCACATGTATGTGAATATATAAAAAATAGCATGTGGTAGAATGGAAAGCACACTGGTTCTGACGATGTGGGTTTAATCCCTGGCTCTTTCACTTGTCAAGTGTGTGATGTTGGTACATTACAATTAACTCCTCTGAGCCTTAGGGTTTTTTTGCTTATGAGAAGGTACCTATCTTACAGTATTATATACAGTTCGGGTCATAAGTGTTGAACGTTGCATTTTTGACAAATGTATGCACCTGTGTAACCAATGCCCCAGTCATGGTATGGAACATTGCCATCACCTTACAGAGTTTCCTTTGTGTCATTTTTCATTTAACTCCTCCCTGATTTCAGTTCTAAACAACAGTTTGAATGACTCTTAAAAACTTTACTTTTTATGAAATATAACCTAAACAGTATGCTGAAATGGAAATTTATAGCTTTAATTGCATGTACTAGAAGAGAAGAGAGAGTTCTATTTTTTATTTTTGAGTGCCATGGCATGATTCTAGCTCACTGTAACCTTGAATTCCTGGGCTCAAGCAATCCTTCCCTTATCCCACAAAGCGGAACTATAGACATGTGCCACCATGCCCAGCAAATTTTTTATTTTTTATTTTTTTTGTAGAGACAGGTTCTCACTGTGTTCCCCAGGCTGGTCTTGAACTCCTGGCCTCAAGCAGTTCTCCTGCCTCAGCCTCCCAAAGTGCCAGGATTACAGGCATGGAGCCATAGCACCTGGCAGAGGAAAGATTTAAAATCAGTAATCTAAGGTACCAGTTCAAGAGGTTAGAAGAAGAGTGAGTTAAACCTGATGAAAGTGGAAATGAGATAATAAAGGTAAGAGTAGAAATTAATAAAATAAAAAACAGATGAACAAAAGAGAAAATGAAAAAAAGACAAAATCTGGCTCTGCGCCAGTAGCTCAGTGATTAGGGCGCCAGCCACATACACTGAGGCTGGCGATTCAAGCCTAGTCTGGGCCTGCTAAACAACAGTGACTACTGCAGTCAAAAAATAGCCAGGCATTGTGGCAGGCGCCTGTAGTCCCAGCTTGGGAGGCTGAAGCAAGAGAATCACTTAAGCCCAAGAGTTTGAGGTTGCTGTGAGCTATGACTCCACTGCACTCTACCAAGGGTGACATAGTTACACTCTGTCTCAAACAAACAAACAAACAAACCCCCCCAAAATAGAATTTTACTATTTGAAGACATTAATAAAATTGAAAGATGCCTAGTAAGACTGACTAAGAAATTTTAAAAAGAGCTAAAAAGAAACAAATTATCAATCTCTGAAATGGAAATAGAGACATTATCATAGCTCCTCCAGCATTAAGAGGACAAAAAAGGGATATTATAAACATCCCTATGCTAGTAAATTTGACAACATTGAAGAAAGGTAAATTCCTAGAAAACCATAATTTATAGAAACTGGCACAAGAAGAAATTGAAAATTTGAATAACATCTGTTAAAGAAATTAAAGCTCTTATAGAATAGATAAAGAGAAAATGCTTCTCAACTCATTTCTTAAGGCTAAGAAAAGCATGATACCAATATATAACAAGACATTACAAGAAAGAAAAATTACAAGACCAGTATCCCTGATGAATATAGAAACTAAAATCGTAAACAAAGTATTATCAAATTAAATCTAGCAATATATAAACAGGACAATATATCATGACCAATTGGAATTTATTTCAGGAATTCAAATGTAACCAACATTTAACTTTTGAAAACTAATCATTGTAGTTTGCCATATAGAACAAAGAAGAAAAATCATGATCATCTGAATAGATATGGAAAGATTATTTGATAAAGACCCATTTATGATTTTTTAAAAATTCTCTACAAACTAGAAATAGAAACAAACTTCCTCAAATTGGTGAAGTGCAATAAGAAAAAACTAAAACTAGCATCATCATACTTTACTGTAAACTATTGAACACTTTTTCCCTAAGATTAGGAAGAAGTCAAGGATGTCCAAAAAAGAAAAAGGTAACTCAGTTTTTTTAAATGAGCAAAAGACAAATAAGCACATCAAAAGAGAAAATGTATGCAAAACTAATAGAAGTAAAAAAAGATAGTCAACATTAAAGTAAGTTATCAAAGCAAGCAAACTAAAACCTGTAGTGAGCGAGACCCCACTACAATAGAACCTCCATAGTTGACCACCTCCTGGCATTGACCACCTCCTTAAGTTGATTTAATTTTCACAGATGGACATTTACCACACATATGTATCAATATACTAGGCCAGGTGCCTTATGTTGAGCACCTCTGTATGTTGACCAGTTTGTTATAGTCCCTTGGGCAGTCAACTTACAGAGGTTCTACTGTGTATGCTATGTGTAAGAAGCCCACCCTAAATACAATAATATGGGTTGGTTAAAATAGAAGAATGAAAAAAGATATACCATCTAAAAAATATTAATATCAGACAAGGTAGACTTCAAATATTACTAATGATAAAAGGATAGTTCACCTATAAAACATAACCGTCCTAACTGTGTGCATATCTAACATCAGGGCTTTAACCTTCATGAATAAAAACTGGTAGAAGTGAAAACAGAAACAGATAATACCACGATTATAGTTGGAATAATATAAAACAAGCAGACAGAAAATTAGTAACAATGTAAAAAACCTGAATAACATATCAACAAATTAGATCTAATTGATATTTTTATACCACTTTACCTGAAAAATGGTAAAATACACATTCCTTTAAGTGCGCATAGAATGTTTGCCAAGATAGATGGTCTTAAGTCAGAAAACAAACCTAAACAAATTTAAAAGAATTAAAATCGAGAAGGGAATGGTGGTTAACTGGGCTTTGATTTGGGGCCCTTTACCATTCTGTCATAGAGGAGACCAGTCTAATAAGTCCTTTAATGTATGCCAGTGGAAGGTTGTTTGCCTAGAATCTTTTGAGATGATGAGAAGTGGGAAGCCAGGTTTAGTATCCCCTCCCTGCAGAGTGCAAAAAAAAAAAAATTAATTTAAAAATACAAATAAAAGAATTAAAATTATACAACATATGGTCCTTGATCACATAGAATTGAATTGGAAATCAACAGAAAAATAAATGGAAAAAATTATAAAAACGTGGAAATTAAACAATAGATTTCTAAATAATTAATGGGTTAAAAGGAAATTTCAAGAGAAATAAAATATTTGGAGTTGAGGAAATGAAAATGTAACATAATTGGTGAGGTGTTAGTAGCTAAAGCACTGTTTAGAGGGGGAATTTGTAGCATTAGATGCTTACATTAGAAAAGAATCCTCAAATCAGTAATGGAAGCTGTCTCCTCCGGAGCTGAGATCTGGGTCTGAACAGGCCTTACCAAAGAAGAGAAAAGGGAAGTGTATACCTGGCTGAAGTCATGGGACAGGCAAAGGTCCCTTTGAGAAAGGACTTGGGAAGCGGGAGGCCAGTGTGCCTGTCACCTGGGTAGAGGGCAGTGGCATCATCATAGCTCACTGCAACCTCAAACTCCTGGACTCAAGCTATCTTCTGCCTCAGTCTTCTGAATAGCTGGGGAACTATAGGCATGTACCATGATGCCAGCTAATTTTTCAATTTTTAGTAGAGACAGAGTCTCGCAAGAGTGAGACCAGCTCAGACTGGTGTCAAACTCCTGAACTCGTGTTCTCCCACCTTCACCTCCCAGAGTGTGAGGATTACAGGCATGAGCCATCACACCTGGCCAGGAGTTTTGTCATTATCCTAAAAGCAATAAAAGTCATTGAAGGAGATGACATGATTAGATTGATATCTGGGGATGAGCTCTTGCTCCTTTCTGAAGAGAATGGATTAGAGGGGGGCCAGAGAGAACATAAGCAAGCCACTGAGGGAGCTATGCCGTAGCATCCTGGTCAAAAGACAGCCTCAAGAGAACAAAATCTAGAGCCAGCTTGTTTAAGATTAACCCCATCTCCAACATTTACTAGGTCTGGGACCTTGACAGAATTACTTTACCTCACTCTTTCTCACTTTCCTCATCTGATACACATCTCTTAGGGTCAACATGAGGACTAAATGAGTTAAATATATGGAGTGCTTAAAATAGTACATGGAACTTTTAAAGAGGGACCGGGATAAGATATAATGGTGATAACTTATGTTGGAGAGGTGGAGGTAGAGATGAGAGACGTGGATAGAGACATATTTTGGAGGTAAGAATCAACATATTTTGGTGATGGATTGGACATGGAGGATAGAGGAAGAATGGAGGATCCAGCATGTCACTAATTCTCTGACTTCTACATCTGGATGGATTGTGGCAACGTTGAATGAGATGAAGAACACTGGAAGTGGACCAGGTTTGGAGGAGTTGATGTGGGTTTCATTTTGCTCATGCTGAGTATACTTCTCATGCTGGGCATGAGAAACTTACTCTTTCATCTTAACTTGGAGTAAATAAGTGAACTTGTTGTTACAGTGATCCTCCTTCACGTCTACATTTTCGACACAAAACCACTTCCACGAATAAGCCAGTAGGTGTCATCAGAGACACAAGAAGAGCTGAGTTGCCTTCTTTTCTCTTAAACTTTTTTTGATACTTTTCCCCCTACCTCTCCCTGATCTCATATATGAAAATATAAAATAAAGACTGGAATTTTATTTTGAATAACATGTCAAAATAATAGAAACTTATTTCATATCAAAATAAAGAAGTTAATTTATGAAATGAGTTTATGTTGAGTTCCCAAATTGTGAAGTTAAAGAACATATTTAGTAGTTATACAACTACTCGTGCTGTTTACTTAAGAGTGCTTATTTAATAAATCTAAGCCCGGTTACAAATGAAAAGTATTGCTATTAAAACTGATTAATGAGATACCACTTCCAGTAATGGCTGATTAGGTTCCTCTTGGGCCAACCCGCCCAGAGTTCACAGCTGTAAGCTCTAAGTCATATAGAAAACAGCCCCCTGGAGGCCCTGCCCAGCATCCAGAAGCAAAAAGACAGTTGTGAGGAGCCTCTTCTTTCTGCTGCTTAAGTTTTTGCTTTCTCTGTTCCCTCTCTTTCTCTTTGTTTTCTTTTCCAGCCTTCCTATGAGTTGCTTGTTTTTAGAACTCGTTCTGAGTGATCTGTAGTGTTGATGGATCTCTTTGGCTAGCTTTCCTAGTGGTTATGGATCTTATTTTACATGTACAGCTCTTAGCATAGTCTGTTAGTATCAACATTCCAGCTGGGGTGATGTATAAAGCCTTTCCTTCCTTTGAGTCTCTTTATCCTCCCTTGTTTATAATGTAATTGTCTTAAATATTTATCTCCATACATTAAGAACCATGTTATACAGTATTATAATTTTTATTTCAACCATTACATATAATTTAGGAAAACTCAAGAGAAATTCAACAATATTTACTTATACTTTTACTATTTCCTTTGTTCTTTCTTCCTGTCTGACATTCTAAGATTCCGTCTTTTATTGTGTCCTTTCTGTTTAAACAATTTCCTTTAGCTATTATTTTTAGGGCAGGTTTGCTGGTAATAAATTCTCTTAGACTTTATCTGAGAATGTCTCTGTTTCCCCTTCATTCCTGAAGGATATTTTCACTAGATACAGAATTCTGGGTTAACAGTTATTATCCTTCGGCACTTGAAAAATATTATACCACTTCGCTCTGACCTGGATGGTTTCTGATAAAATTCACTGTCATTTAAATTGTTTTCCCCACAGTGGTTAACCTAGGTATTGTTTCTCTCTTACAGCTTTCAAGATATTTTCCTTGTGTTTAGTTTCTAAAAGTGTATGGTGTATCTGGCACAGATTTTTTGGGTTTATCCTGTTTGGGGTTTGTTCAGCTTCTTAAATCTGTAGGTTAATGTCTTTTGCCCAATTTGGGGATTTTTCAGCCATTTCTTCAAATACCTTTTCAACTTCAGTTATTTCCTTAAAAACCTTATCCCTGTATCTGATAGTGTTGTGGTTGCTATCACACTGTCACCAATAAAGCACCCCCACAAACCCAGTCCAGGACCAGATCTTATAGTGAAGGTTAGAGTTCTTAGTCTCAGATGACATCAGAGATATCACTGATTCATCAAAAGGCCCGTTCACTTATTGATCTGATTCTGATACTGGTGTCGTGACTACGTCTTTGTCCTTTTACCTGCTTAGGCTCGCTACTTCCTATGAGAATAGTTAGCAACATTTTTTTTACCCTACTAGCTTCAAGCAGTAAGGCTATCTCTAGTCCTCTATTCTTTTTAAGTAACTTTAGTCTCTGACATACAAATCCATCTCCTTGCCACTACATGCTCCTGCTAGACTCAGAGCCCAGGAGACCCCTGGTTTCTTTCTCACCCTCTTCTTTGTTTTTCTCTTTTGTTTGTGCTCCATTGACATATTCATGTAACTTTTAAATCGAGCTCTTTCTTTTTAACTATTAATGGTTCACTACTTTATATCTAGAGCAGATAATTGTTTGAAGCATACACTAGTTCAGCAGAAGTTCTTGTGCGTTACTTTTTATTTATTTAAATGGAGATGGACTCTTGCTTTTGTCTTGAACTGCTATGCTCAAGTGGTCCTCCCACCTCCGCCTCCCAAGTAGCTGGGTTCTAGGTGGCACCACTACACCCAGTTCTCCAGTTCTTTATTCATTCTGAATGCAGTTTGCAGAAGGACGTAGCTCTGATTTTTTTTGAATCCTTGATAACTTCATTCTTGGCATCTGCTTTTGTGCAGAAAACAGTATGATTCTGAGCCAGTCATTCAACCTTCTCAGGCTCCAGTTTTATCAAATATACAGTGAGATGGTTGGACTAAGTCCTTTTTAGCAATCAGAATCTGTAAGTCAAGAAAGATATAAATTATCAAGCAGTAGAACTTAACACTGAATCTAAACTTCAAAATCAGGATTCTCCAAGTTAAAAAGATAAAAGAAATAGGATGGGATTCAGTTTCAGTAATAAAGGATATCTTCCTACTAGAAGTAGGAAACATTCCTTGAAAAATCAGGAAGGATCTTAGAATAAATAAAACACAGTCTTATGACAGACGCAGGGCCTACAGACACATGAAAAAATGCTCATCATCCTTAACCATCAGAGAAATGCACATCAAACTACTTTGAGATATGCTCTAACCTCAGTAAGATTAGCCCGCATCACAAAATCCCAAAACCAGAGATGTTGGCGTGGATGTGGAGAAAAGGGAACACTTCTACATTGCTGGAGGGAATGCCAACTAATACGTTCTTTTTGGAAAGATGTTTGGAGAATACTTAGAGATCTAAAAATAGATCTGCCATTCGATCCTATAATTCCTCTACTAGGTATATATCCAGAAGACCAAAAATCACATTACAACAAAGATATTTGTACCAGAATGTTTATTACAGACCAATTCATAATTGGTAAGTCATGAGAAGCCCAAGTGCCCATCAACCCACGAATGGATTAATAAATAGTGGTATATGTACACCATAGCATATTATGCAACCTTAAAGAAAGATGGAGACTTTACCTCTTTTATGTTTACATGGATGGAGCTAGAACATATTCTTCTAGCAAAGTATCTCAAGAATGGAAGAAAAAGTATCCAATGTACTCAGCCCTACTATGAAACTAATCTATAGCTTTCATATGAAGGCTATAACCCAATTATAG